>PNEQ01076873.1:0-12051 GCA_003012365.1 Medauroidea extradentata | reverse complement strand
CCTGTGTATACTCTAGACCCTCGGATTTGTCCATTAGCTGCTACTCACTGGAACAGAATACAATGAACGAACAAACGTGAATCAAGACATGCATTATACAGTAGATTCTAGCATTCATATCTCACTGAACTCGTGAAATTTTCCTTTCCTTAACTATCGATTGTGATATGAACGTGTATAAGAAGGCGAAAAAATAGACTGCTGCCAGATGAAGCCATGGATTCCACGTACCTCAAGTCATGAACGACATTTATTTCTTATAGTTTTCGCGTTAAGGCTTGTTAAATTCAAAATTTGCATGATTCCATTTAAAGGACTACACTAAAACCCACTGACACATCAAACTAAATAAATTCACAGTGCATAAAGACGTCGCAGGCTATAATTTAACGTATATAAAAAAATAAAAATGATTTGGTGTATTTAAATAAAAATACTGACATTTAAAACAACATTTTCAAAAAATTTAATATTAAAAAAATATACAATAATTTTTTATGTCGTGGTTAACATAGCTCAACTTGTAGCCTACAACATCGTTATTCACTGTGAATTTTTTCAGTTTGATAAAAGAGATGGTTTTAGTATTGTCTTTAATACGGAAACACGCAAATTTTGGCCACTACGCAAAAACTATACGAGATGAAAAATGTTTATGCGAGCAAAATTTATTTCCATGTTTTGTCTCAAACGAGAGAAAAATTATCTGGTATATAAATATGTCGTTGAAAATTGCTGTCCACCACGCCCTTAAGGGCGTTCAAGAAGGGAAAAATAATAATTTTATATTTGAGTGAAGCAGTGTTAGTATTGCAAGCGTAACATGGGAACAGATTTTCCTCTTATAAAAAATTTGTAGCTCATCCAGTTTTCCCATAATGGCATTTCAAAGTAAAAATTCGCATGTTTTTAGTTCATACATACCTTCCGAAAACCAATCAACATAATGCAACTAAACAATTCACAGTTAAAGTAAATGTTACGGGCTAGGACTTTCAGTATATAACAATCCAATACAAAATATTTTGGCATTTAAAATAAAATTTCTAAAAGTAGAAAAAAAATTAAAATTTCAGAAATTTTAAAAAAATACAAAACATCGTTATGATGGGTTTTCATATACTTAAAGCCCTAGCCGGGACGTATAGTTTTACTGTGGATTATTTCGTTCCATTATGCTAATTAATTTTAGGGGGTGTTAAAAACATTAAAATTTTTCTTTGAATTGTCACTATGGCAAAAATTGGCTAAGCTAATTTTTTTGTAAGAGGATAATGTAGTACCAAGTAGCATCTACAAAACTATCACTGTTTTATGTAAATATAAAATTGTAATAATTGCCTACTTCAACACCCTTAAGGGCTGTTTACAAACGAGTCACTGATGTTCAGCCGTAGCGCACCAGAATTAGCATTGGCGCAGTCAAATATGGATCCACCAGGAATGAAAGTAAATCGTCGAAAATAAGGAAACTGCATTAAAGCCTAGCAAAAACATTCAACATTTCCTGCGATAAATCACAATTCCTATTCAAGACGCAATAAAAATATACAACGAGCTCATGTCCTGCTTGAAATATCCCGCAAGGGAACTGTGCCTCTTATAAACGCCAGTGAAAATGGCCATTTTAATCGATTTCACTTTCACGAAAATAATTTAGAAAATATTGATGCAAAACAGAACCCATGATTCCGGAAAACGAAATTCTTAAAAACTCCTCTCTAACTCATGTTCAAGTAAATAAATAATAGATATTATGTACTGAGGATTTAAACACTTTTTGGTAGGCAAGGTTATAATAAGTCCTGAATCTGACTTCAC
Organism: Medauroidea extradentata; assembly: GCA_003012365.1. Taxonomy (NCBI): domain Eukaryota; kingdom Metazoa; phylum Arthropoda; class Insecta; order Phasmatodea; family Phasmatidae; genus Medauroidea; species Medauroidea extradentata. The sequence continues at coordinate 10,230 of PNEQ01076873.1, read as the reverse complement.
AGAATGCATGTAGTGGACGTTCAGTTCGACCAGGCTACACAGTGACTTTAAAGATTTTAAAATGTTTGTTGCAATGGGAGTTTACAGTTAGAATTTGTTGGTTTGTGGACATACGCCATTGCTCATGTTTTGCGAAAAGATTTTGCAGCACGTTGTTTCAGTGTCTTACGTGCGCACCTGCATCTCTGCTTTGTGGTCAGTGATTGGATGCCTTAACATACAACGTCTGGAGGTTAAACCCGCAAATCACAGACGTGATGTGTCACAGTTATCCGTGTACTGATTGGCACAGTCAAATCAATAGCGACTCTGCACAAAAACACCCTGTCTGTAGCGATGAAGTTGAGCTGCAGGTGTGCACATAAGACACTGAAAAAAAATTTAGCAAAAATCTTTTCACCAAAAAATTCCCGTCCCTAACTATTGTATTACCAGAGGTATACACATTGCGTCGCACAACTTCATAACTATCCCATATAAAAATAAAATATCTGTGATTGTATACATCATGCGTTAAATATTGTGTCTGCACAAATACGCTATGGATAAAATATTACAGTTATTTGATTAAATAAATTCGCCTTTTGTTTACTCAATATCATTAAGCTATTAGATCTACTGAATCAACATAGAATTTCCATTATTTTCCTTTTTTATCTTCTTCTTGTAAATAATTTGATTTGTTTACTATACCTACTTTCAATGTCGATACTACTCATTTCATCTTCTTCTTTGGTGATTGAAATTACAGAATTATTTAAAGAAAGCTCTTCCTTAAATTGTTTTGTTTCATTATTATTAGCTATTTCAACCCTTTTTTTACGTTATTATTAATGTCTTGTCTCTAATACGCATGTTTCACAGTAGTTGAAATTGGATGGCACAACGATTATAGAATCACGCTCACTACAGCGACTGTTAACAGTGTGTGATGAGTAGCAGATTACCATTATTTTATTATTGGGGTGTTCAGGGATATTATTTTTTCTGTAAAACCCTTCCTTGGCGTCCATTGACTACATTAGCAGCAATGCTTTCCTATTCCGTTTGTTTGATTTTTGGCATTTCCCCTACTACTTCAATAAATATCAGTACTCAAATTATCAAATAATTAAATATCTACGACTTCTAAGTAATTTAAAACAAAAGTATATAAACACTAAGCACTCCTTGCATCTACGTCTGAAGCCGAGCTAGTTTCACCCCGCGTATCCAGCTCTGCCGTACCGTCTTCCGTATTTACTCGTCAAAATATTTGCATTTTAACGGCGACGTGTAAACAGTTTTATCATAGAGATTTAATTTTCCACAGTCACTATCATGGGATCCTTCGAAAAATTTCTACTCGGTTTCACACAGCAGCAATTTTGAAATGAGTTTTCTTTGCCAAAACTGTTAAACATGATTACAATTTTGAACAATTAATTTATATATAATTTTGGGCCCAGGAACCCTCATGGCCTACCCCAGAACACCCTACCAAAATTTCATCACAATCTTATCAATTGTTTATGAACGCATACAGAACAAACACAGAAACATTGAATTTTATATAATTATATAGATGAGCTGAAAGATAGTTAACGTCGTCAATATATTTATAGCTATAAAACAGTTTGAATTCCCTGCGGAATTAAAATGTTTCCTTTCAACAAACTTATGTTTTTCTACCACTGGTGGATATTGAAATTGTCGTATGATAAATGAACACATGTTATTAATTCTGATCTCAAAAGTTACACTTGAATCTGCAATAAAGTGGGGAGTGACGTTATAAAGTGCTAACCTTCCCGAACATAGCGTATAGTCCGAGCTTGTTCTCAAATTCATCCCATGCGCGACGGAAGTGACCCTGGCTGGTTCACGTGAGGAAATAATAAGGCGAATTCCTGGTGCCCCGCCGAGCAGCTGCGACCTTTGTATCGCTGGAACGTGGCATATGAATGGCTGACATCGTCCCGTCTATATCCCTTCCTCCAATGCCAACCCCGTACCCCCCCCCCCCCAAGCAAGCTGTCATCTATTGTCGGCGGGGCTCTTTGTCGCTGGTATCGACCGTCGTTCATCATTCACAAGGTCGTCAGGCGCTCGCCCGTCCTCACTTCCGGTTTCACGCCACAACCGACTTCCGGGCCGTCCGGTCCCTGCAGCGCAAAGTCACCCCTGGGGAGTTGTCCTCCCACAGGCGAAGTGCCGCTAAGGGCGACGTTGACATGCTTTGCTACACGCAATTTCACCTCTACGGGGTACGGTATTGATTGTTTCCCAATGTGTAGACTACCTATCCAGTGAGCTGTTACGAAAACAGATCGTTAATTTATTTAGAGGGCGTCGCGTCCAGAAAGGCTGCGTAATAAGCATGCCACTAGAATCCTGGGTTAAATTTCAGACGAAAATATTAGTATCTAATTTTTGTACGGCGATATTACACGCACAAAATGTGACAACACAGCACGGAAAAATTTCCCTCGTGCGCTCCACATCCAGGTATTATTTTACGTGTGTTACGTCGAGTACAAGCAGAATCATTGCTAGACTGCTCGGGATATTAACCTACACTTATTAAATGTTGGTCATAACAGTGGTAGTAAGATATAGGCTATGTGCAGCGTATGAGCAAATTTACTCCGTGCTATCTTGCCGCATTATGCTCGTAAAATGCCATCGAACAAAACTTGCCACTAAAATTTCCATCACGTTGAGTGTTTATTATGCAGCCTTTTCTGAACTCAGCCTATAAACCGACATGTGTATGTATGTATATTTATTTATACACACATAATTACAGTAATTATACACTTATAAGCCACCAGAGGACCACACGAAGCATCTACTTGATATGTGATTTTCTCAGGCGTCACACTAATTTTATCTTCTTTCACACTGTGCATTGTCTTCCTTTCTTGCGACCAAGTTATTCCTGTCTTGACTTTCTTAATCTCTTGGCTCACTTTCCTCTTGAGTATCTTGTCAGTGAATGTATTTCTTGTACATCTGAGTCGGTTATGCCAGCGTCCTTCAGAACTTTTCAAACATAATTTTATATTTGTATGGAACAATATTAGTTTTGTACACGTTACTTGGGAGTTTATTATCGTCTAAAAAAATAAAATGTAGCTCAGCCCATTTTCGCATAATGACATTTCAAACTCAAAATTTGAATGTTTTTAGTTCGTACACCCCCTAAAACCAGTCACAGTGAAAGAAAATGTCACGGGCTAGGGTTTTAAGTAGACCTATATAAATACCAAATACAAAATATATTATTTTAACAACTCTTTAACTACCAAGAAATTTCCAAATATAAGATTTTTTTTTTAAATACAAAGCATTGTTTTGCTTGTTTTATATATATATATATATATATATATATATATATATATATATATATATATATATAAACACATACATATAATTATAATTTTCAACCGAGAGATGTGAATCAGTTGTTAAGATCATAGTTCACGATGCTGTTATTTTCAAACATTAAGTTAAATGGAAGGAAGTGATGGTAATTTATACAATACAATTCCCCACAAGTAATGCAGTGTGTTTAGTTAACGTAACAAATTGCATGATAGTTTCAAATATCTAGTGTTTTAGTATCACAGCAAGGTCGTTTATTATCACACGCTCAACAAACTAAGTTAGTTTTAAAATGTTTTAACAAATTGTCAGTGAGTACTTGAGTTTTACGTCATCTAGTAGCAAAACAAAATTTCCTTCAGCAGTTGTACTTTCGAGCTATGGATGAAATTAATAAATATTTGTCTCTAGTGTGTCAACGTTTTAGTGCAAATTTGTTACTGCCTGGTGACGTTCAAGTTGCTTTAAATAACGTAAGATTATGATTTTTTTAGTTTCTTTTAGGTATAAGAATAAAATATTACGTTATTAAAATTTGCCTTGCATTTGGCAGGTCCTGGGTTCGATTACCTGCTCCGACCATTCTGATTTCAATATTTCCGGGGTTTCCAAAATCACTGCACGTGGATGTTGAAATGGTTTGCAAATGCAGGTACTTGCCAATTTTTATCTACACTTCGTCGTCTAATTAAGCCGTAAAATATTTTGATGGTACGTAAAACAGAACTGCATCTAAGGAAATCTTCTTCCGATTAAAAAATTTTCGTTCAAAAGTCTATACAATATGTTACGTTTAGGAACTTACATTTATTGAAAATTAAATCACCTACAGAAGTTTATTGAAATATAAATGTCGCGAGAAACTTGACACATATTCAATATAACTTGTAGGAAAAAATTTCTTGCAAAAATATTGGGTACACAAAATAAATATTTGTCATATTCGTCATTGTTTTTTAAATGCGTTAATGTTTCTAGTATTGAAGATAAGAGTTTGCTTTACGTACTATATAATATTATCTTCATTAGTTATGAATATTATATTACTGATTCTAAGTGAGATTACTTTCACAATAGAGGCATTCACTAATTATTTTACGTTCTGACTTTGACGAGTCATTGCAAAATATATAATGTATGAACTATATTTCTGTTGACAAAAACTTCGTCAGATTTGGGTCTGTAAGTTGAACAATGTTCTGTATAAGTAAGAATTAGTATATTACTTCGTTACCGAAAATACTTCTGGATCTCATAATTTAAACAAAAATTATGAAAAATGTATTATCTCCCGACCCCTAATTTTGATATACATGGTATAGACACACACACATGTACATATATAAAAACCCAGACAGTGCCTTTTAATTGTACAAATTAATGTTATTGAAGCGACAAGCACGATTGACATTTTAAAATAATCTTAAAGAAATGTTAGTCTCCATTTGACTACTTTGAAACCGTAACACACCCGTACATACAATGCGGTCGCCTTTCTGGCACATTTTTACTAAATTGGGAAGTACACAAAAATTGTGAAATTATTATACTCTTCCTAAGTACGTTTGCCAACAATAATAACATGAGGCGTAAATGTGTCTTGACTGCGTAAAAGCGCCCCTATGCATATACAGAGTCATTGCTTAAAGTTACGTTCAGGCAAGTAAGTTTGCGCGCCAGTTATTTGGTTAACACAGAACGATGATGAAACACTGAATGTACCAGTGCCGTTCTTGAAGCTAACTTCTTCCCTACCGTAAGATGTGGGTAAAATTTCCGATTAGACGACCTCTTTAAGTATATTTTTTTGGGTTGTAGATTTTTAGACACATCAAAGGGAAAACAACAAGATACTTTCAATGATACGAGTACAGTTTTACATACTTCACAGGTATCTACATAACTGACATCTTGCACAGTAACAAGTGGACAAATAGTTGAATGTACAGTATGTCCACAATGTCTTGTTGCCTCTTAGTAGTAATAAATACAAGTGGTCCATGTAAGGTGTAAATGTGAGGTTATGGTGTCTTGTATTGAAACGTAATCATAAACAGCCATTGGATTCGTTTGGGGTCCATCGTTCTCAAGACATAGTGTAATATTGCTCCATTTTCTGAGGGACATCTTGCTAAGCATTTGCAGGATGGTACGAGACTAAGCAAGTCTCACTGCTAGCTTAAGTTTATCTGTGGTTTCATAGCGCTGCTGTACAATACACACCTTTATGAAACTCCAAAGAGAATTAGCATACATTGAAAGATCATGGCTTCGAGGTGAGCATTCAAGTGGAGCAGCCAACACTGCTGTTACTCGGCCGATCCAACGACCCCGAAAGACCTCTGAAAGGTATTTATTCGCTAACAGTGATGGCAAAATGGGTTGGTGCCCCACCCTTTTCGAACCACACATCACTAATAATACAAATTTCTTCCATCTGTGGCACGATTAAGGTTCGCAGTATGTCCAAATAAGATGTCTGGTTCACAGTACCCTCAGAGCAATATAGTCCCGACGTCGACTGTTATTTGCAGCATGTATCATGACATCCGTAGGGTGATGTTCCAACTCCTCGACATAATGTGGATTTTCCTTGGACCAGAACACAACGTTCCATGATCGACAGTTGCGACAAATGTAACAATCACAACTGAAGATAACCTTTCCATGTTTTGGGAATGCATTGAAAGTCTGAAGCATCAGCGCACTTGCATCACGCCTGAGCGTAAGTCACAGTCTGATAATTTTGAAGAACGAACGTCGGGCGCGATATGCGTGAATATGCAGGGTATGGGTAAATGCAGGGTCGTCAGTGCTATTCCACGATACACTGATCGTTTGTGGAGCGAATCCTTTGATGACATGATTACAGACTCCTCGACAGCATGTTATACACTGGTTGACGGTATTGACGCTCATGATATACCTTTGACGTTGCTCGTCCAGAAGAGTTCATGTCCCCAGCCTAGAAGAGTATATTATTGTGGTGTATCTTTGTGAAATTGTTGGAAATCGGCGAGCACTTCACACAGTGTCTTCCCAGAATGAGGACGTTCGCATTATACTCACAACAATACTCCGTTCAAGGGTGTAATCACTGATAACGCCAATAGTTTCGGTTCCTTCTCAGTAAAATAACATAAAAGTACTATCTACTGACCATATAGGCTACATATCACTTGCGATTATTAATAGGCGGGAGGAGGAAGGTAACAAAACATTTCGCACACCTAAATATGTTGAGTATAGCTCATGGTCCACTTAGCTATAGACAATCTTCAGAGCCTACAAGCGACAGATTATTACGCAACGTGTTCCCCAGGAAACACTACTCCACACTACGTGCAGTGTACGACTGAAAAACAAATTACGCTGATTTTGGTGCATGACAAGAATTATATGTCCACCTCGACAGCGAAAATTCTGCTACTCTTTTAATACTATCAGAACACTCGTATAGTACGATTTTATACCAATTTTATTTTTAGGAAATTTTGTTGAAGAATGAAAGGTTTTTAGGCATAAGCCCTTGCTTCCCAAAATTTTACGAGAAACGGGAAATACAATAGATTTTTATAAAAAAAAGTATTATCGCCTGTACGTAGTTTATAACTACCACAATTTATAAAGTAGTGCACGAAAAAAAAATTAGTAATTTAACTTGTAAACAAGATCGTCTGCTCAGGCCGCCGAACGAGGTGCACAGCTTCGGCCGACACAAGTTTATACTAACATTCTCAACGTGTGTTTAGTAATGGAAACTCATAAATAGTTTTTAATTAAGCAACATAATGTGCGTGTATAATCATTAACGTATTTCCTGTTATATATTACTTTTTTATCACTGCCGGGAATGACATTTTTTTTATGTTATTGTGTTATTTTTGTGTTCTGAATTCTTTAGACATAATCTTTAACAAAAGTTTAGGCAGGGTGTCACATAATGTAATATTTTAAATGACGTCATGAAATGATAGGGTCATCACTGAATGTCTAAGTTGTCGGCGATATGACTGGGCGCAAGTCCAGTGACATGCGCCTAGAAACTAGGGTGCGTCGTGAAGTGCTTCACACGTCTAAGCATCAAGTGCGCCAAATATTATACCAATGCGACGGACCACCTTAAAAAAACAGCATCTGCTTTTCCTTTATCGTGCCTGTCAAATGTAATATGACCCATTACACATAATATTCGCCTCAAGGTGGCAGGCCTTACTCAGTTCTGTTTTATGGCATGTTAGTACGTACGCGAGATAAAATACGAAATATCTAACCACCACAACGACCAGAAAAAAAAGTAGCCATTCTATTTAAAAATTCAACTGTGAAATATTAAAACTTAGCATTACGAAACAAAATTATTCCGAAGAAATATGAGATTGACAATTTTATAACGCGACTGTCTAACTGTGGTAAGGTTTGGTGCGTTCCGGTTATACGTAAAAAATTTTTTCGTTCCGCCTTTGATCTTTAACAAATATTTGTAACTTAGTGTAAATAATTCTCAAGAAGGCGGAAACGATTGCGTTGTATAATTTTAACACCTACCGTGTAACGAGTTTGTCTTAAGGAAATTATCACACCAATTCGATACATGTACGACGGTTAATCTCCTGCATTCTTTTATATTCTGTGATTATGTCGTTGTCTTTTAGAATGTCAGGCACGTAAAACAGTCAAGACCGAATTAATTGAGAACAGTTGGTCTCTCGAAGCCACATCTAAAGTTAACAGGCCAATTTGAGCAAATCTTTGTCCGAGTATATCTGGAGTATAATCTCTAAGGACATAATTCGGTACATTCGCGTATGACGTCAGATATTATGCTAAACGAATGCGTAATTATGGAAAAATATGTTCTCATTTTTTACCAAGTTAAACATATTTGAGCCCTAGTGTTTAAATTATATTTTATATTGACTTCAAAGACCAACGATTTCAATGGACGTTCTTCAGTTAAATTTAAGTATCAGGTTATCTTGACGGAATATACATCTATAAAAGAAACAACGTGGATTTTAGACGGGTGTAAAAAAAAGGTCGACTTGACACATAAAAAGGACGAGATGTACAGCACTAAAACCCCTACACACTTTCCATATTTAACCTGCTTTGCCACGGCACCGTGCATCCTAGGTTCGTTAACGCTGACAAGCAGCCGTAATGAACTTAGCTGCGCTGTGCCGTACGTCCTCGAGCTACGTGAATATGGTCAGTGCGGGTTGCGTTTAGGGAGAAGGGTAGGAGGTGTACATAGTGAACCCACCTTCCCTCGCCGTACACTGATAACCTGTGACAAAATGTGAGGTTCAGACGTGGTAGAGTACTATATACCATGTATGTTGTATAATATATAATGATCTATACTATGTATGTTGTATACTGTTGTATACTACGCATGTTGTATAATATGTATGTTGTATACTATGTATGTTGTATACTATGTATGTTGTATACTATATAATGCTCTATACTATGTATGTTGTATACTGTTGTATACTATGCATGTTGTATACTATGTATGTTGTATACTATGTATGTTGTATAATATGTATGTTGTATACCATGTATGTTGTATACTATATAATGCTCTATACTATGTATGTTGTATACTGTTGTATACTATGCACGCTGTGTACTGTGTATGATGTATACTATGTACTATTTATACTATTTATGTTGTATACTATGTATGTTGTATAACATGTATGCTGTATACTATGTATTTTGTATACTATGTATGTTGTATACTATGTATGATTTCTGCTGTGTATGTGGTATATTATGTATGTTGTATGCTATGTGCGTTGTATGCTATGTATGTTGTATTCTATGCATGTTATGTACTACGTATGCTGCATACTATGTACGATGTATACTATTCATTTAATGTATACTAGGTATGTTGCGTACTATGCATTCTGTATTCTATTTATGTTGTATAATGTTTGTTTTGTATACAATGTATGCTATATAATAGGAAATGTGTTGTGTATTCTAGGTATACTAAGTACACTTTATACCATATGAATAATATGTATTCTGCGTATTATGCATGCTGCGTGTAGTACAATTGTACGCTGCATACAATGTATGATATATACTATATATGATGTTTATAATGTATGATTCATACTATGTGTTCTCTACAAGATGTCCAGAAACGGCCGTATAATTAGCACACTACGCAAATATTGAGCTAAATAGGAGACGAAAATATACGATGACATTTTACATGTACAATGTGGCAACACAGCACTGAGCAAGTTCACTCTTGCTCTCTACAGGTATCTTACTTATCTTGCTACTACTGAATATTACGTCATATAGTCGTTTTAGAAAAGTACTTTAGACCGTGTACAATTAAATGATTTAATATCTGACAACATTTTGAGGTCTACCTGACGTACCAGTAACCTTGTTTTGATTGGCTAAATTAAATGCGGAAGTATCTCCGTTCAAAGACACGTGGCTAGTAAACAAAGTAGAGCAGCAAATATACACCTACGCCAGTAAAATTATCTTGAACAAAATTCTTTTTGAAAAAAAAAAGTAGGCGTGTCTAGGCATTAACTACAAAATATGTACTTACCACAATACTTTTGTATGGCACGTAGTTATAATGTGTACGTGATGTGTGTGTTCAATGTTTGGTTTGTGTATGTTGTAACATATAAAGTGCGGAGAGTAGTATACTTAACTTCACCTCTCTCACACATACACCGGACATGAGCTTATTGGGCTCGCAATACTATAACGAGAAATGTCAGTCCTTGCCCAGTCTACAAAATTATAATATTTCTAAGAAACAAAGTAGTACATGGAAGTTTACTTTCAGGAACTTTATATTGTTTAAATTTCATA
>PNEQ01076872.1:10610-21846 GCA_003012365.1 Medauroidea extradentata | reverse complement strand
TAGCTATAAACAAAATTTATGACCAGGCGTCTTTTAGAAATAAAGGTGATAGTGTATTCTACTCTCGGGGCTTTTCTTTTACGCCGTGAACACTTAGAAAGTCACGCGCTGTGAGGTTACGTGCCGTGTCGCTGCTTGCTTGTTATCGGCCGGCCGGGAGGATAGACTACGATGAGGGGGGTGGGGGGAAGGTAAGTGCCGGAGATGGTTGCGTGCGCATGCGCCGATCAATACCACAGCCACAGCAGCTGTCCTAGTCTGCGTGTCAGCCTGCTCTGCTCTCAGACCGATCGGAAGATAATCGCGGGCGTGCACTGTGACGTTATGTTATCGCTCAGTTAAAATATTAAAGTTACATGTCAATGTGTTAAATATTTTGTTCAGGACAAGGAAAATGTAACGACATGGCCCCCACTTAAAAGTGTAGTGTTAGTTAACAGCATAGTCGTAGCGGTTGTACAAGCAAACGTTTAAATTTATTAAAGAGTACGCAAGGAAAAACAAATCATGAAAAAACTACAAGTGAACTAGTAAAAAACTTACCAGATATAATATCCAACAAACGTGATAAATTAGGCAGATCATTTGTTTACTATTATCACTGCGTTGACGGGACACTAAACAAATACACAATAAAATAAATCTGACACATTAAAGGGCCAAACAACTGTTTCCTATTTTTTTTTTTAAGTCCACATCGTACACCTTAGTTTTTTTACGTTTGCATTGTGTCCTTCCTTCTGCATTGCATTAACGAGCTCGTCCCTAATTTTTAAGATCGTAAACAATGTTGATTTCGGGATGCCGAAATCCCGCGCAATCTCTGACTTCGGCTTGTGTGTCGATTCCACTTCCTTGATTATTTCATACTTCTTCAGAAGCGACAAGCCGACTTGCTTTCCACTCATTATGGAAACATCGAAAGCCCGTATGAAGTTTTAAAAAATGTACGGGTCGTCAAAAATCGTTTACAGATTCAAGCCTAATAATCGTAACCTAATCGAAAGCCAAAAAAAAAAATGGGTTGGTCGTCAATAATCGTAACCAAATCGAAAGCCAAAATAACTGCGTGTGTCGTCAATAATCGTTTACAAACTCAAACCAAAAAAATAACCAAATTGAAATCGTGAAAATTAAAGCGTAATAAGTCGTCATAAATCGTAAAACACCAAGAGATATCCAAAAGTCGCGCAATAAAGTCGTTATAATAGAGCAAACAGAGAGCGTGCAGCGTATCTAACAGCAAGCGAGAGAACACTGGCACGTGAACAAAGGTGGAGAATGCCGAGCGCGTCGGGTATTCACGTGAGGGGAAAGGAAGATAAAAGTACCGTTACGGCTGGAGAGAGGAAGGATGAGTCACCGCTTGCCGGGTGGAGTGGAGTACAGTTGTCACCACTAGAAACGCAACAGGGGGCACAAAAACCTATTTTTTGCCGATTTCCTTGAAATTTGAAATTAAAAAAAATTTAAAAATCACGGTTTCCCAAAAACTGGTCGTTATAGACAGGTGGTCGTTATAAAATGGGTCGTTATAAAGAGGTTTTACTGTATGTTGTTTCTGGGTTGGCAAACGTAAAACATAATTTACAGAATACCAATGACTTCACATTCATAATGGACAAACACACGCAAATGATGCAACTTGGCGAAGCGGCTAAAACCTAACTCTGATGCCACCTGTCGGTGGAATTTTGAACTGTCTGAAACACAGAGCAAGCAATAACGTGCAAGATGATCTGAGGCCAGCGGTAGAGTCACATTGTGCTGGCGTCAATTAAGTCTAATTATACTGTAAGTAGAAATGTCAATAAGATCACAAATAAATGTTTTCAAGTCTATGAAATACAGAGAGGTCGATTTCATCTTATGTTCTTTCACTAATGTTGTATTCAAATAGGAAAATACACTGAACTACATGCGATGAATCATTACCAACCATACAAGCAGTAAAGTGACTCTTGTTAATGGTGACTTATATGCAGTAACGGCTAATGATTTTTTTCAAACCAAAGGTTAAATCTTGAGTGCTCACTTTATCCTGAATGACATATACCATGTTTTATTCTGGCGCCCACCCACAACAATTTATGACACACTAATTTCATTATCATTTTCTACAGCATGAAATTCTATCTCAATTTAATATTTTGCCGTATGTAGGCCTAGATGATTGTGCAGTAGTTAAAATTTGGTAATGTCAAAAAAAAATCTAAGATAAAGAGTTCAAAATTTAACCCGAGTAAAATCCACCCATGTTCAAATTTTCAACAACGAGAATATTATTATTTAATTCATAAATTAAATGTGTACAAATTCACTGTGAATGTAGGTAAAATATTTAACATGTAGAAAATATGTAGGTTTTTTCTCCGTCGCTATTTTAAAACCTTGAATAGCATCAGGTGTTCATTATATTCAAACAATTGACAAAACCTGGTCACATGACCACCATACCCTACTCCAGCAAATTAATTTTCATAAGTGCCTATCACAACTGGAAATCAATCTACTAAGATAAATAACAGAGAACTTACAGTAATTTAAACATAATTAAAATTCTTGGAGGATGCTACAAGCCACTAATGCTATTCCTATACCACTAAATATAAACGGGAATTTTCGTATCTCAAACAAAATTTAAACTCACAAAACTATATGCAATATTCTTAAACTGTGTCGGTCATTAGCTGAGTTTTTGTTTACTCCAAGCCAGTACCTGCATTAGAAACCACCATTTGTGACCAGCATTAACATCATTAACTACCAGCTGCCACCTGCACTTAATGATTGGTTCACATCAACCAATCACAGCCCACCAGCCACCTGATCCACCACCAGCAATTTCATTTCTGCCACGTCCTTTGTGAAACACTCCCTACAAGCATTTCACCTGGTAGTGGCCTAAAGTTATTGGGCAACATATATTTGAAGGACCTTTCACATGCCAGAGAGTAACTAACATACTGAGACCTTCATTTAATATAATAACCAGAGATATTACCATGCTGTTTTAGAGTAACCCCTATGGAGGTTTGCTTGTGGCGCAAACATGTAGGCTGGCAATGCAAAACCCTAAAGGCACTGTTACATTGAGACAGTGAAATTGCCACTGTCGTGTTGTTGTCGGGTCAGCGTGGTTCACTTCCTTGCTGCGTGCTACAATGAGAAACGCTTTGCTGTAAGAGTCTAGTTCTGGCAATACATAACAGATAGCAGCTCTGTTGTCGTTCGTTTTTTTTTCCCCGATTGCAAAATTTTTCTACAAATGATACTGTAAATATTTTTAAATAAGTTCAATACAAATTTTAGTGCACTCGAATAAACACTTTATATTTTAAAGTGGCTCATAATTTTCATGGCACATATGTGTATGGCTCATCAAAACACTCTGGTGGCCATCTGATGAATGCGAGTCGGTGGATTGTCAGCGAGCTGGTAGTTTTTTTGGACAATGTTTACATTTATAAGTTACTGCATAGCTGCCAACCTCAAGGATTCAGAAATAGTACAATTTTCAAAATGAGTAAAATTGTACGTAAACGAGTCGCAGGATTTCATGTGTTGTGCATATGTAAATACCATCGAAGTAAAACACTTTGGCTATTTTTTAAATAAAATATTACACTGTTAACATGTCAATATGTTGTATGCAAAATATATTTAGAACATGCTGAATAATTAATAAAATTAGGTAAAATTTTGACTACTATTCATATGTTGTGTTCATGGCTAAAATTGCATAGCCTCCCTGGGGCAATTATAAAGAAAACTAACTTAACAGGGAAATTAATGAATGTATTTTACAGCAGGCTTACTTCGTTGTGCCATCATAAATACTGCTCATAATTTTAATATTCATACAAATCCATACAAATCCAAACAAACCTAATAGATGTAGTTTTGGTTTCTGCAAGTTTACAAACTTTACCGATTTTAATACATCAATAGATAGGCCCCTACATTACGATTTCTGGTAACACAGCTTTTAAATTCTCTTTCACAGTTCCATAAATGCACGAAATATTCTTAACGGTTTGTCAACTGCATAAAAATGTCAAGTGTAAAAACTGCGAAGTTGTATTTCGCAGATATGAAAGTTGCAATATTCCTACGTTTTACGACTATTAAATATGCGACGTCGATATACAATTACCGGCAATAAAATACGCAGCCACAGTAACAAAATGATACATTTAACCTTGCCAAAAACCATGTTTACAAACACTATGAAACTACCACGTGCGCTTCAATATTTGCTGGAAAAATAAGAATTAAACGATAGTTTCTTTCAGTTCACAAGATTTGATGCGTGTTCTTGAACAATTACTACACGGAAACAGTAAATTGGAAAGCCAATTCATATTAAAACAGTCTCGTGACTTTTGTTTGCACGAGTCACGACGGCCATTTAGCCAGGAAGACAACTGCAAATGGTCGGGTGTGTTCGGCAAAGTTCGGGTTACGATCGTACAATGTGTGAATAATAAGGTACTCTGTAGTGAATAATACAGTACACTGGGTATAAATAAAGCAGAGAAATTAACTTTTGACGGCTGCACAAACAATATTGTGTGTCTGCTGACAGTTGCCTCGGGCAGCTTAAATACAGAAACATTCACGCCGCAGGCACCCACAGGTTGTTTACGTTGTTCGTGGTGACGATAGTCCCTAAACTACAGTATTACAGTTCTCTTTATTATATACAACACTGTAAGTCAGATCTACATACACGTTCGGTACCGAAATTATGGGATTTCAGTACCAGATTTCTTTATGAATTAACCAAACGAGGAAAATATTGGAAAGCTTGAAAACCGTACAATTCACATGAATCGTACAACCGTACAATAGGGCACAAAATCGTACATTGTATGGGAAAATCATAAGAGTTGGCAGCTATGTTACTGACGTACATTTTGGGTTTCATTTTGGTTATATTACAGCATCCTATGAAAAGGATTATTTTTTATCATCCTGAAATACTGTTAAGATGTCTAATTTGCCAATGGCATACATAAACACGGCCCATATTGTGAGCGGGCTCCTGCCGGTTTTTGAGTATTTTGAGTTTTTCTATTTCCTTTAAGGGGGGTTTCTTCTTCAATTTTGAGTTTTGGGGGGAGTCTTTTCACCCTTCCTTCTTGTGAGTGACTTGTGGTTAGCGTGAAGGGAATTATTTAGGAGTTGGGTTGCCCTGGTTGACGGTGCTGGCTGCCCCCCGCCCACCCCTCTCCTCTCCTCCACTGGCCATGGAGGAAAGCGGCCTGGAGTTGGGGGGGGGGGGGGGGAAGGCTGGTTCCGCCGACCGGAGGTAGGGACGCGTGGGTGGAGGCGAGCGCTGCTCGCATCGGAGAGAAGCTCATTCTGACGCCTGCGTTCGATGGGAGAGGTGCCTGTACTGAAGAGTAGTCACGAAGGGTCTTTGTATCCTGCTGGTCGCCGATGTGCGTAAGACGCAACACGAAACTTAAGTGGGTTCGTTTTGCAATTGTACGTATCTACTTCCTACACTGCCCGAGGCGGTTGGTGAGTGAGTAAAATGAACAGGTTGATTTAGCTGGTGCAGAAGAGGCCCTAGCAAACATTTGTCGGGCGCGCGAGTTCGCACCGCGCGGCACCGCTGGAGGGGGATTAAGCTCCATGAGGTAGTTGCGCTGGTGTAACAGGAATTCCTGTGACATGGATGGGTTGCCAGGCTTTCTCCTTTACGGGAGATCGACGAGAGTGGTAATCTTCGCATTTGACTATTGAGTTAATGTGTTCGTTGGCAGGGAGATTATGTTAGGAAGAATGTACGAGGGGCGTTTCCTGCGCAGAGGATAAATGGAGACTCAGTAATAGTATCTGCGTTTCTATTGTGCATTGACCTACCTTTGAAAGATGTATTAATAAGTATTGGTGCGTATTTGTAATCGTAATCGCAATTGTTGCTTTGGGTATGAAAGCGTATTATGGTCATTGTCAGTATTTTGAGGTGATACGCGTAAAACAAGGAACTGACATTTTATGATATCAAGTGTAAAGAGTGTTGTAGCGAGTCGTGCATTCCCATCGAATTGTAATTAATAAACCTTTGTAAAGTGGGATAAGGTTGTTCGAATATTGTATCTGGAGTGCTTAAAATTTCAATACATGGTTTGTTCTAAAATGGTGTATTCCTTGCTCAGGAACGTAAAGAGTAGATCCCTAATCTCTGATAAGCGAAAAGCATAGGTCAGTAGATGCAAAGGACAGTAGTCCCATTTAACCTTGTTTGTTATCTTTGTTCGTTGTTATTTATGTTGGATAGGCTTAGGCCTTGTAAGAAGAGTCTGGGTAGTCCGGCTCAATTGTACACTGCATTTACAGTTAATGGTGACGTTGTGTTCTAGTTTTTCGTCGTTTTATTAAATTCTTTATTGTTTACGCACAAATGGGGTATTAATTTACTCGGAATTGATCAGCCTACTAACGTGATATGTATAAGCACACCTGTTTTCGGCTAACAGTAGTTGGAATACATGATTGCATCCTCTTATACCTCTTATTGATTCTCGCTCACGGCTGGGAGGGAAGTGCTATCAGGCCAAAATTAGGACCTATCTTGGTCCTATCGGTTTGTAAGGACAACCTTGTCATACAGACAAATTTTGGGGAACCGTAAGTGTCCGTAGAATTGGGGTTCCACTGTACCTATCATAACCATAGATATATACAACCTTGTTTCTATGCTACTGGTGTTACGTGTGAGTAAACAGAACATTGTACCTGGCATGCTATTGATGCACCAGTATTCCAGCCAACCAGGATGATTGGGCGACCTGGATACGTCATCCTGATGTCACCCACCATTGCACGCACAGCTGCCACCATCTGGTCCAGGGAACTGGTCATTGACGTTGACGCACTGCCATTAACTGCTCCTACGACAGTAGCCACAACGCCAGTGTCATGTGACAAAATTTTTTTAAAATTTAATATCCATTAAACACGTGGACAGAGATGCACAAACAGTACTTGCATGTTGGAGAACACAAAACATAAATGGACAACAAATTTTTACGCGGTTGCAACGTTTCGATGGCCAGGCCAGCTCCCTCGGGCAGCGAGTGAGTGATTGCACACTACAGTACGGCGGACGGTAAGCGATGGTTGGTAACTAGCACAGCTAGCGGCCGAGGGACGAACTAGGGTGTGAAGGAAAATTTGGAAGTTATCGGATGTTGAGGCCTGGTGGATGTCTGGATTTTGTGATATACTGATGGGCTAGTTCTCAGCGCCTCAATTCTGCACTAGTGTCTGAAGGTGGTAGGGCTCTCACCACTCGGGTGTTGTAACAGGCATCAAAAGAGAGTTTGTGGGAGGCTGCATGTGCAGTAACTGGTTTATCTTGAAGGTTTAGACTGGAAATGGCTATTGCTTGTTTGGTATCAGCCCTGTGATCATTCATCCTCTGTCTTAGTGTGTTCGTGGTGAGGCCAATGTGTTCAGCATTGCACTGTGTGCACTGTACTGTAGCTGGCAGATAAGGTTCTGGTTCTCCGTCCCGCAGCTGTAATTGCCTTGAAACGACCATGTAACTGCACAAAAATGTGTTGTCCATCTTTGTTTTGTGTTCTCCAACCTGCAAGTACTGTTTCTGTAAGTACTTGTGCATCTCTGTCAAGGTGTTTTAGTCATTAGTAGCCTAGCGGCCGTTTCCTACTTTTTTCTGTTTACATAATATCCATTAAACTTATTATTAGGGACATAAACTTTTTGATGAGTAAAATATGGTACAAAAAAGAATATATATATATATATATATATATATATATATATATATATATATATATATATATATATATATATATATATATATATTAAAAAAACAAGTAGTGAGCAAAAAAAGCCAAATGAAGAGAGAAATAAATGCCAACAGTGATGAGATGTATTCCGGTGACAAAAAAATACTAAACAAATTTTATTACACACAAGTAATACCCTTTTCACGGATATAACAATACAATATAAACACATTAAAAATAAAGAACATATAAAATAATGCTAGATGTTAATTAAAATTACTAATCATACTACTATGACGAAATTATTGAAGAACTATTTATACATTCTATTAAAAAAAAAACATTTTTCATTGAAGATAATATTTCTGTTTCACTAACCGTAAACTAGAAACTCACTTTGCACAGGAACATTTATTTACATAATACTCCCACATGTGAATGTGCAGCAATGTAACATGCCTGAAAAAAAATTAATGTTATACATCCTTCAAAGAAGAATCGTGAAAAGAGTTGTAACAGTTTCAAACGATGGAGAGTAATTTATGGATTAGGCGATAACATTTAAGAATTTTATTAAATTTAACTAGAAGTACCATGTGAATTGATATCTATCCAGATACAAATGTCACACGTTCTGAATAATTTTGTACTCTATTGAACGAACATGAATCAATTGTTTGAAGCATTCGATCTTAATTCATCTACTATGTTGGCCACATGAAAAGCTGCGCAATTGTTTCTTTTCTTTTTATTTATATCTATCAACTCCGTCAAGTCAAGCATAACAAAACCAATGATACATAACTGTCAGAACTGTGGTAATAAAATCATGGTTAGGTTAAAGACGTAAAAACAAATACGTACTGTAGTTACCCCAGTTCTGCTGTATAATAGGGTGTAAGTGATTATTTCTACGGCACTTTTGTTGGCTATGTTTAATTTTTTAACACAAGGAATAATTGATTTCATGTGTGTTAGAGCACTTTAATGTTTCAACTAATGAGGAAGTACCGTGACAAAATTGTGGAAAATGGCAATAGTTGCATTTTCTGAAATGGTCCAATTCACAAAATAACGAATAATTCGAGATCGCAAAAAGTTAAGTTCCCTGCCTATTATATATACTAGGGATGTGCGAACTGTTCGAAATTTCGAGTTGAGTCGCATATTGGAACTCGACTCGACTTGTTGCACTTCTAAGTGTTCGAAAAAATTGAATTTTTATGTTAGGCCTAACACAGGAATTGTTTTAATTCCATTAGAAATTGCAATAGTATTATTACGGTCAGAAGCGTAATTGAAAAAGTTTTAGACTATTTTAAAACACACAAATTAAAAGAACTACAGTCATTCATTTTTTTACCAATACAATCTTATCACTTGAAATTTGAAAACATGCACCTGTACAAACAAAAGCAGTCGCGTTTCTCATCCGAAACGGCCTGTTTAAACGTATTGCGGGTGTTAATAAACAGTGTTGATTGAAATCACAGGTATTATTTTTCGTGCGTACATCATCCCGTGACACGTTTCTTTTTGATATACCAGAACAAGCATTCGCGCTAACAGCTGCATTCCACCATACTGTCTACTGTTCAATAAACGAGCAAGACTGTTGTTGCAGTGATTCGATATGAGAATTGATACTATAAGTATGAAAATACACAGGTCGATTTATTATGATTTTGCTTAACTTCAAATAAAAGTCGTGCCGGTGCCACGGATCGCATTATATTTAGAGTAACGCGGTCTTTTGGTGAGGTTAGTTAGAAAGTTTTTATTTTCGCTTTGTTTACACCGTGAACTGCGTGTATCCGTAACGAAAAATGAATCCCGGTTCATCAAAACGTGATGAAGTACAGCATAAAGGTGCATTAATTTGGATTTTTTTTTCCAAAACCCGAACAGAGGCGGCAGAATGTAACACCTGCAAAATTACTCTGAAGGTGCCGTCGGGAAGCATAACTACGTTGATTCAGCATCTGAACAAACACCAACGACAGAAGAATCAGTATTGGGAAGAAAAACGAAGAAATGAGCAAGCATCTGTTAAAACGCCACTAAAAACACCCAGACAACAAACTTTAGATGGTGCATTTACCCATGTGAAAATGGACGACACTCATCACAGATCTAAGGTAATAACATCGGCAATTGGGAAAACGATGGTTCAAGATTATCAGCCCTATTCCATTGTGGAAGATAGGGTATTCCAGGAACTGGTTAATACAATGGAACCAAAGATACGAGATACCTTCGAGAACAGTTTTTTCGAGGCGTATTATTCCTGAGATGTACGAGAATTACAACTTACAAATAAAAACAGAAATGGAACGGGAACTACGTTCAGCACAGTCGCTGTCCCTTACTACCAACATGTGGACTTCTCGAGCGAACGAGAGCTACATTTCTCTGACCTGTCATTATATGACAGCAGATTTTATGATGAAACGTTACGCTCTTGCTAATTCGTACTTTCCTGGCCAACATACAGGATCTGCAGTGTACCAGAAATTGAATTCCATTTTAGAAGAATGGGACTTGGGGCAGTGCACAGTACCCATTTATATAGTAACAGACAATGCACGAAATCTAACTGCAGCATTATCTAAAACAGATTGGATTTCAATACCTTGCCTTGCACATACAATGCAATTAGCAATAAGTGATGCGAAGAAAACCACTCCAGGTTTTAGTTAATTGTGCCAAAAAGGTCGATCCATTTTTGGGCATTATCGTCACAGCGTTCAAGCCCGAGAGAGACTAGGCTATCTACAGAAAACAATGGATAAACCTACACACAACTTAATTCAAGATGTCGAAATTCGCTGGAACAGCGAGTACAAGATGTTCGCTAGGCTACTTGAACAGAGGGGTCCAATTTCAGCTGAATTAGCAGAGAGTGGGAAAAAAAATGAGTGTTTCAACTAAGCTGAGTGGCGTATGGTTAGTGATATTGTTGATGTTTTGCAGCCAATTGACCAAGCAACCACTGAACTGTGTGCTGAATCTTACCCAACCCTTTCCATGGTGATTCCTGTTGTAAGCAGCATACAAACGTTGCTGGAAAATCACATAAAAACTAAAAGTAAAAGCAAAACAGGATGTGATTTGACTTTCACTAGAAACTTGCTGAAAGCTTTTCGAGCTCGTTTCCCAGATTATAGAATGTTGGCACCAAATATGGTTGGTGGCCATGGTATTGGATCCATGTTTCAAAGGTGTTCTACTCACAGAAGAAGAAATGAAACTTGCTATTAACTTCTTTGAGAAAGAAATCTGCAGGCTACAGGAATGTAATGCTGAAGTAGGCCTACCTGCAGTGGACACTTTAGAACAGAGTGATGCATCAGTCACATTGTGGGGGGCTTTTGATCGGTTAGCAAAAGATAAAAATAAGCTTGCAAGCAAGGAACAATCAATGAAAGATCAGGTTACAAGATATTTAAGTGAATCTGTCATAGATA
>PNEQ01076872.1:0-10510 GCA_003012365.1 Medauroidea extradentata | reverse complement strand
TGTGGAAAAACAACAGAAAGCAGTTCTACTGTCTTCAAAATTTAGCTCACCATTATCTTTCTGTACCTGCAACACAAGTAGCGAGTGAACGTTTGTTTACCTGTGCAGGGAACACTGTCACTGTAAGAAGGGGTAATCTGAGCCCGGAGCACGTGGAGCAACTAGTATTTCTCCATCATAACATGAAGCAATAGTAACTCCTATTTCTGTATAATGTAAGAGATCTATGTGTAATTAAATTGTGTTTGTGTATCCTGTTATCTAGTGTAAAAATAGTGTGCTTCAGAGAAACTTGCATATAAAATAATTTTAAACAAGCCTAAAGTATAAGTAGGTTAGTACTGGTTCCTACATAGATATTTATTTAGCCTATGTATGTTGCCAGTAAAAAATAAAAACCAAGTTTTTAGCAGAATTTTTTTACTGGTATGTAGATTGTCTCTAAACTCGAACTCGACTCGAAACTCGATTTTTTAATAGGTGTTTGACTCGAACTCGACTCGAATTCAAAAAGTGGTGTTTGCACATGCCTAAATTATATACATAAAATGATTTATTGCCAAATAAATAATATAATTTATTTTCCTATGGGAGACAGAATAAACACACTATGACACCAAGATGGTAGACGACTACAGAGAAGAATTGCAAAATACGAAAACAAGAGACTGAAAAGTAACAGGAAGGAGAACTGTATGCTTAGGGACAAACAAAACAATGGTTGTTTGTATGCAGTGCACTAAAACTTTTCACTTCTAATGCATCAGTTGGAAGGAAGAAGTAAATGTTAACATAATATGACTATTTGTATCACTCGCACAATAACAACACGCGTACATTGGTCTAAGGTTGACCTTCAACTATCTTCCTTTATTTTCATTATGTCCCCAGAGTAGTTGTATATAAATCTTGAACACCTCCTGTCAATTTCAAGTCTATAGCATAGTTTAATTCTGTCGTGTACCATGATTACTTGGACATACAGTCAACTCTCGATTATATGACCCTCTCGAAGTAATGACCCTTTTTCCAGGAACAGTAAAAAATTGAAAATAAAATTTTCTTAAAAAATTTAACTAAAAGAAAATAGCAGAAAAACATGTTGCATTTATTATGGCCGCAAATGGTTGCAGTTATTTCTCGAAAACGGTTCTATTGCACACGGTGTGTGTGTTCTAAAAATACACGTTGCTGCCCCTTCCTCCCGCACGACGCGGTGGCCAGCCAGCCGGCCCGAATGCCCATCCTCCGGTCGATCGGCGACTAGCCTGCTTCTTTCCCTCCACCGGCCATCACTCCAATAAGGCAGTTCGCTCACCCCTTTTTCATCATGTGCGAGCTGAAACTTTTTTGCCACTAATTTCTTGTGCCCTTGGATACGGTAGTATGTCTTTTTGCCTGCGATATTACAATTATATGTCGTGTTTATTTAGGCTTTATTACGTTTTCCGTTTTGATAACTAAAATCTATTAAATATAATTACCATTATGTAATTTAATGATGTATACACAGTAATGTTTATAAATCATTATTCTTATGAAAAGTGAAAGCAGAATAGTTCATATTTGACACTACCAAACGTCGGGTGCATGTCTCAGATGTGCGTGGCACAGCGCAGGGCAGTGGGACACTTGACAACAGCGAGTCTGGTGTGAGTCACCAGCCCACACGTGCGCTCGCGCCCACACACACACACACACACGCAATCGGCTCGACCGTAAATGACAGCTGTGGATACACTTGTATACGTTGGTGAAAAGAAAATGTGAAACAGCATTGTGTATGTTTAAAGTTGTTCTGTGAATGTATTATCCCAAGTTTATTATCAACATCTTGATGTTCGTAATTGTTAACTGTTGGTGAACAAATTGAAACTGAGTATCAAATCCCTCTCCATGCACATTGGTGAAGTGTGTAAATAACTCGTGCAGAGAGTAGAATCATTATACAAGCAGTTTATTTTCACACGGCCGGCCGAGCTAGAGATGTGAAAGAACTGCCTTCAAAACAAAGGGTTATCATCACATCCCGTCTGCTGAACGAGTGAGCATCAGAAGCTACGACTAGGTAGTGGTCAAAAGTGGCACAAGTGACGCACTAGCCACGTCGTGTATGTTGTTTTTGAACTAACCAGTTTCCAGACAGGTCCTAGCGCACACAAATTATCGTACACGTGCGTGTGGTCACTCGCTGCAAAGACGAGGTCCCAGGAGGCAAATAGCTTTATCAAAACTTATGTTGTGCCAACTAGAATTACCGTTGCCGGCAAAGTTCATGCGTAATGTGTCAAAGAAAATTCTTAGATGTCTACCATGACATACATTCACCCCACTGAAATATTTTTACCATTTCAATCAACAACATTGCAACTATACCTTGTAAATAGTTTCAAAACGCCGACATAGCTGGCACTTAATTTACATTGCCGATGATATTTATGTTTCATTATCATGAATTCATGCTTGATGTTGAGCTACAAAAAGGTCGTATATGCACGTCCAAAGTATCATTTATTCAAAATACGTCATTCTATTGAAAAAAATATTACTATTTCAATAATCTCTATTGCTGTTTTCTTGCAAATAACTTCAAAAAACCATTTGTTGTGGGCGCTAGAATCTATATTGTCTGAGACCTTTTTGCATAATTCTGAGCCAAAGAAAGGTCATATATCTGCTTCCAGTGTATCTACTTATTTAAAATACTTCTCTCTACTGAAAAATATTACTATTTCAATAAACTTTGTTGCGGTATTATCGCAAATTACTTCCAAAAACGGTCATTGCGGGCGCAAGAATCTATATTGCCGGCAAAGTTTTTGCTTAATTCTGAGCCAAAGAAAGGTCATATATCTGCTTCCAGTGCATCTATTTATTCAAAATACTTCACTCTACTGAAAAATATTACTATTTCAATAAACTTTGTTGCGGTATTCTTGCAAATAACTTCCAAAAACTGTCTTCGCGGGCGCAAGAATCTATATTGTCGGCGACGTTTTTCTTAATTTTGAGCCAAAGGAAGGTCATATATCCTCTTCCAGTGTATCTATTTATTCAAAATACTTCACTCTACTGAAAAATATTACCTTCATTGCGACATTCTTGAAAATAACATCCCAAAATGGACATTGCAGGTGCAAGAATTTAAGTTATCGGCAATGTTTACGATTTATATTGAACTAAACAAAGGTACAGTAGTAGATCCACTTCAATGGCATACTTTTAAAAATAACGCGTTTGTTGTTCAAAATAAACGTGTATCATTTTATAAAAACACATAATTTTTTTCCCCAAAGACGAGTGAACGCCAATTCAATGATAAAAAATGGTAAATGTCGACATTTTAGTGGTTGGGGATCGCCGAAAATTTGTCAAAATTCTAACAACGACTCCTCCAAAATAACGACCCTATTCCCGGGAACCGTGAAGGGTCATTAAATCGGGAGTTGACGGTAGTTTTAAAGGATAGATTGAAATTGTATACGACAATTTACAACACTTTCGCTAACTACCAATGTAAGCCTACATCTCCACAAGTTACCACAAACCTAGCATTTTAAGCCTAACATCCTACTATACATTTCCAACTTAGTGGACCCCAATGGTTTTGGGAAGATATCAGCCACAATTTTGTTTGATTTGACATAGTCTACCCCTATCATTCGCTTGTCAACAATGTCTTTCAAGTAATGGAATTTTATGTCCACATGATTTGAACGTTTTGTGTTTTCGTAGTTTTTCATCATGTGGATAGCTCCCTGATCGTCCACCCCGAGATAACCCTTCACTTCGTTGGTTTCATCCGTGAATTCTGACAGAAGTCCTTTCAGATACAATAGCTCTGATGCAGCCAGGCTACTTGACATGTATTCTGCTTATGCTGAACTGAGTGTGACTATTTTCTGCTTCTTCGATGTCCAAGACACCAGGTTGCCAGAGTGATACGATGCTGCCCCACTAACACTCTTCCTGTCATTCGTATCACTCCCCCAGTCTGCATCTGCGAATGTTGAGTATCTGATAGCACTCTGGGTATTTCTGGTTTCTGGTACACCAGCTTCTTGTCCTTAGTGCCTTTCACATAGCGAAGCACCTTTATTGCAGCAACCTACAGGACTCAGATTGGACGGTCCAAGAAACAACTCAGTAACGCGGTGGCAAAGGCTATGTCTGGTCTACTAACTTGTGATAGGTAGGTCAGACTGCCCACAAGTTCTCTGTATGAAATGTCAATCATTTCGTCTTCTTCACCGATTTCTGATCTGTCATTAATTGGTGAGGGCGATTCTTTGCATTCTCTCATGTTGAACTTCCCCAGGAATTTATCAATCAGTTTATGTTGCGAGAGTTCAATTGTGTCCTTGGCTATCTTTAATTCTGTCCCGATGAAGCACTGTAGATTCCCCACACCTGTTGCACTGAACTGTTCTGTCAATATCTGTGTGAATCGGTTGACTTGTACCGTTTCTCCCATCACCAGAATATCATCCATCCAAATAGTCAGTCGTAAATTATCTTCAACATACAGGCATACGTCAAAATTAGATCTTCTCAGATTGTTGGTGGTCGCAAATGTGTTGAATCGTTGGTTCCAACACCTTGGAGACTTGCGGAGACCGTATAGAGCCCGTTGGAGATTTAGAACTTTCATCCCCAGTTTAGTTCTCTTTGGTGGGTAAATTTATACCTTGGTATCCAGTCTCCCATTCAGAAACGCGGTTGGTAAATCCATCTACTTGATATTCCATCCCTTTTGAAGTGAACATGACAAGGCAAGTCTGATCGTGGGCAATCTGGCTACTGGTGCGTACACCTGGTCACTTGTGTTTGGAATCCATTTGCCACAAGCCTGGCCTTTTTGTCCTGTCTGATTTGGTGTGAAATATCCATTTTGTTTCAATTGGTTTGATGTTCTTCGGTGGGTCAATGGCTATCCAAGTTTGGAATTTCTTGTGTGCTTCTACGTAGTTCCTTCTTAATAGCTTTTCTCCATTCTTCACTTTCATGCACTGTTTCATCATATGTCTGCGGGTCAAGCTCACTCATTAGACAGTAGGCACTGTAGAGTTCACACCCATCTAGATTCTTTGGTGTCACTATTTTTCTTTTTTGTTTCATAGGTGATATGACAGGATTAACAATTAAAAAAACTAATGATTACAATTACAGTAATTGTTAAAAATTCGGGTAACTTTTTAACTTAATCGTTACTTTCGAAACTAGCCCATTTTAAACTTTTAATCGTTAAAATTATTGGCTAGCGATTAAAAGTAACGAGTTAGTTTCTGCAAGCCGATGAACGCACTAGAAAATAAATGGATGGCTTCAGAGTCCAACATTCACACACAATATTAACATCAAAAATAGCATTTTCGATTTATACACCGAAAACTACACAAATGACACCTAGCACTAGCTATACGATGCAAGCTGAGTCAAATGAACGTGTTACCGTACGTGGGGCCACAGTCGTGTTTGTCTTGACCAGCAGATCGATAACATAGCAAGCAATTTTTTTTTCTCAGAAACGAAGGAACATACCATATTTGCTGGTATATAAGACAACTATTTTTACATATTACTGGCCTTCAAAAATTTCTACTCGTTTTATAGGAAGGTGCGAAAATGTTTAGTAACCTAAAAATCGTTTGAATGCTATGCTGTGGAAATTAATGACATTTCAATGAATGGCGTTTTTCGACACAAATGAAAACGAGTGCCCCGTTTTTTTTTAATAAAATTTACGGTACGAAATTTTTATGAGCGTCATTCATAATAAAGGACACTTCCTCGCAGCGAAGCGGCGATCGATGCAGCTGGAGCGCGTGCCAAGATACTTTGTCTCGGCAGCCTACAACTCTCAGGCGGAGAAAACGAGGATCTAGGTCCGCATGCTTACATCCTTTGTCTCGCAAGCACAAAACTCTCAGGCAGAAAAAACTAGGACCTAGGTATCGTACCACACAATCATGTGTCTGTCTAATGCTAGGCTGGCAGACAGCAGCGTACAGGAATGCAATGACCTTGCAAGCAGCTGTTGTAGTGCGGCGTTGCCATGTAGTACGCGGAGTGCCTCAGTCCTGCATTTGCCAAGTCGCGCACAGCTGCCGGCAACTGATGTTGCCGGCCACTGCCGTGCATTTCCTTGGCTCTTGGACGCCCGGAGGGCAGTAGTAGTAATCAATGTTATTCGTTTATGTGTCTACTATGATGTTTATATGACGGTAATAAATGCATTGAAAATATTTGCACTAAATTTTTAATGTTTCTGGCAAAGGAAAAAAATATTTTTCTGTTGGGAATTTCAAAATTAGTAATTTACTTTTTTTCAAGATTTTGTACCTTCAAAACCATACTTGTCTTATATGTGGGGTCGTCCTATATGCCATCAAATACGGTAAGAGCACGATTTACTTTGTTGGTCTGGGGCAGTGCACTGAGATTGTAAACATTACTTTAATTTGTTATTTAAATAGTTTTTTTTTCTAACTTTTACTGTGTCAAAGTGGCCGGGAATTTATTTCTTTTTTCAGAAACTGAAAGAAATAGGAAACTTTTTTTATGGTTTCCAAGGTGTTAAAATAAAGAATTTCTTGGTAATGTGGTCATGCATATGTAATGTTTTATTTCTCACCATACAAATATTTTGGGACACACTAACTTTTAACTTTAACCAGTTACAGTTAAACCTCTAATACAAACCTGAGGGGACCGAAAATTGTGAAGTTTGTAATAATAAGTTTGTATTAACAGGTATTTACAAAAATACAAGAAATTCTGTGAAAATTTTTTCAGGCTGTTTATACCCAAAATACAAACATTATTAACACCCTAATGGCTGCCTTTAACAAGTAAACTTGGTATTACATTGTTTTATGTGTAAAGAAAGTTTTTATGGAGCATCAAAGGTAATATTCAATTTCTCATCTCATTCCATGGGGAAAGAAAAACACTTTGTGTTAATGAGAACTTTGTACCGTATTAACAGGATTTGTAATAACGAGGTTCCACTGTAGTTTCCTTTTAACTTCAACTTTTATCAGTTAATATTTTAAAAGTTAACTTTGAACTTAATTCAGTTAATTTCTTAAGGCATTAACTTCAACTCTAATTAGTTAGATTTTTTGGTTAACTTTCCCAAGTCTGCCATTCTCTTTCTCGAACCCATAAAATATCTCATCACTCTCTGTAGTTGTAGGACTCTCTTCTGCATTTGCTATTGTTCTTCTTTCCTTGTTAGCGTAGTTCTCCTTGTTACTTTCTGTGTTTACCATTGCCTCAGTGTTAACTATTTCATCCACTTTCCAGTTACCACAACTCTCATTGTCACTTGTATCAGTCGTAGGTGATGGTTTAGTGTCTTTCTGCTCCTCATATCATATGTTTGACTCATCAAACATCACATCTCTTGACACTTGTACATTTCCTGTCACCGGATCCCATATACAATAGCCATTAGGGCCATAGCCAACCATCCTCATCGATTTGGCCCTGGTCTCCAACTTGTCCTTCTTTGGAAATTTCATTGCCCATGCCTTGGTTCCGAAAATCCGCATCTCCGTGAGGTCAACATTTCCTACAAAGAGCTTAGCAGGGATTTCCCCATCCAGAACTGCCATGGGTGACTGGTTGAGTTGATATGCTACAGTGCGTATGGCCTCACCCCACAGATATTTGGGTTGATTGCTCTCTGCAAACATCATTCTCACCTTGTCTAGCAGGGTCCTCTTAAGCCTTTCACTTACTCCATTCATTTTCGAGGAGTACGGAGCTGTATATTCCAACTGTATACTTTTTTCTGCGCAGAACGTCGTCAACTTTGTTGACAAGTACTCCCCCCATTATCACATCGCACACAATTTGTACAACTTACACCAAACCATGTTTCCAAACGCCTAATATAGTCCATTAAATTCACTGCAGCTTCTGCTTTGGTCTTCAGTAGGTATACAACACAAAAGTGGCAGTGATCACCCATTATGGTCTGGTAAAATCTCTCGCCATTATTTGTGGAAATGGCCATGGGTCCCCGTACATCCATTTGAAGTAGTTCTCTATCTTCTGGGACCTGGGTAGAATAGTCTTCTGGAATGGTAGTCGATTGTCTTTTCCTTGCCTACAGGAGTCGCACACTTTGTCATAATGAGGCAATCCTATCATCCTCAAACTCTGACGGTTCAGGTGTCCAAGTGGTCTATGCCACAGGTCTTCCACATTCACCAAACAACCATGCTCGATTTTGTACAGAGAAAAAACTGCAATATATAGTTTTCAGAAGTGACACACACAATGTTTAAGCCACTATCATCAATTAATTCAGTGTGGTCATTGCTAAATATGACTTGTTTCCTCGAGGAGACAATTTTCCTCACAGACAGCAGGTTATATTTGATACTGGGTAATATAAGAGCTTCCACTTTGATCTTTACAACACCCATGTAAAATCTTATTGTGCCCTTTTGTCTGGTCGTCAGCTCCTGATATCTTGATTGGAATGGTTCAGTCTCCAATATTAGTCATGCAGAATGTCATGCTTGGCATAACCAAATGGTCGTGCAACCCGAGTCTAAAATAAACACAACTTCTTTGTTTCCTTTATTCTCATTAACAAGTGCTACTTCTTTTATTGTTGTGGCCACAAAGGTAACCTCCTCCTCTTCCGAGAACAAATAGCTCGTATTGTTTCTATTTCGACACCTGCTACTATATCTAGGATACCGATCTCGATTACTTCTGTTCCCTCTACTTCTATTACTTTTTGCTTTAGGACAATCTGCCACTACATGTCATGAATCTCAGCATCCATAGCACCTCCTCTGTGGTCTGAATGCGGAGAACGAGGAGACCTCCGTACCTGAATCCTCTGCTTACATATGATTTAACTTAATCTTAACACCAACTAGATGTGATTTAACGAAGTCAACTGTCAAGTCATTGTCTATATTCTCAAGAACAGTAATAACATTTTCATATCTGTCCGACATTGTCAGCAGTAGGTGGCAGACCTTCGTCTTGGTCCAAAACACACCCCATCTCCTCAAAATCACGAATTAAGTTGTCAAGCTTGTTAGAATGATCCTGAAGTGATGTGTTGCACTTCCGAGTTAGCAGTTTCTTCCTAATTAGTAGCTTGGTTATAGAACTCTTCCTCTCAAAAATATGGTTTAGTGTGGTTAGTATACCTGCAGCTGTAGTAGCATCCCTGACATAGTCAATGTGTCTATCTATGACACAATTTATTATAATGTTCTTGGCCTTCTTATCAGCCGTCTTCACTTTCTTTACTTCTTCATCGACAATCCTAACAAGCTTCTTTCCTTGTCAACAACCCATTTCACGTATTTCTCGTCCAATAACGACAACACTTGGAACTTCCAATTTTTGAAGTTGGTGTCTATTAATTGCAGGTATATTGTGAAAACACCGGCTGCTATATTTCCGAAGTCCGGTGTAAGTATAGCCCGGAGATTCCGTCCCGTATGACTCGAAACTTATTCAACTGTTTTTACAGTGCGCATGTCTTACGAATCTCTTGTTTATTCCTGTAATGGTAAGTATTCTGGACCCATAACCTGTTAACATAATATGACTATTTGTATCACTCGCACAATAACAACACGTCTACATTGGTCTAAGGTTGACCATCAACTGTCTTCCTTTATATTCATAAGTGCCCCCCAAAGAGGTTGTTTATAAATCTCTTAACACCCCCTGTCAATTTCAAGTTTATAGCATAGTTTAATTCTGCAAGCCGTTCCATTAATTCCCATCATAATTCAATAAATCTCTGTACATCCGCCACAGTTTTTGAACTTTATCCGCCCAGCTGCTATCCAGTCAACCTGGTCCACTTGGACTCCTCAACCCGTGCTTCATACTGAAATTGATACTTTGGTGCTCAAATTTCTTGGAATCTTCATGCCCCTTTTCTAAAATGTCATTAATCTGTTTACTAGATTTCCTTCTAGCACTAATTTGGTACCACTGACCTTATCCGTACAGGGAATTGGGTTCCTATACTAAGGACCATGTAAGGTAATCCCTGTTATGCCCTTCTCATCCCACCACTCTAGGTATGTGTAGCAAAATGGTTGGTGGCATTCTTTGCATGCAATGCAGTTTGCTGCATTTAACCTAGACAATTCTCCATTGCACACTTTTGACGATTTTCTTTCTTCCTGCATAGATACACAAGCCGTACTAAAGATTTTAACACCTGACTTCAGAAATATGTGGGGTCGTCCTAATAGACCAGTTTGGTATGACATACAGGCACCAGCATACCATGACGATAAGTATTGCCCCTTTGAATTGAGCCGGGATTGGCTCCATTTAGTTCTTTTGAGATGTCTACCAGCAGTACGGTTGGATTAACGAGTCATTCTTATCTGACTCCAGTTTGGTGTGGGCCCATATGAACTGACATGCCCTTGTTTCCCTGCCTACGTATTAAGTGCTCCGTGATGACGTCACAAGATCTTATGCTCATCTGACTCCGGCTCTTCGGCTC
>PNEQ01076871.1:11040-21845 GCA_003012365.1 Medauroidea extradentata | reverse complement strand
ATCCAATAAACAGTATTTCTAACAATGACAATGTACAACCTTATCAGTCCGAAGTGGTGATGGCTCACCATGTGCTGCGCAGCACCCCGAGTGCACCGCTGTCTTCACTCTTGAGGTCTTCTGTTCGACTCCCGTCGCGCACCTCCTCTTCGCCTGTCAGCCCGCCGCAGCAGTCCTCTTGTATCGCCAAACACTGCTCGGAAGGTAGCCCCCTGCCGCCTCACAGTAGACTTTGACGTCACCAAGATGTCTTCACCAGTCTCTCTCCACAGGCGTAGCACCTTCCTCTAGCACTTCCAATAGCGAACTCTCTCAAATGTGTCGATTCTGTGCTTTTATACTAGCCCAGACAGTCGGTTATTCCCCGCATTACGGGGGTCTAAAAATAGATATTTCATCATGTTTCGGATGTGCTCGTAGTCACGTCGGCCGCCCTCGAAGGGTTAAGACGCAGTTGGGACAGGTATCTATGACGTAGTTTCGGCGGTTTTCCCACTATGAGCCACCCGGGCTTTGAGTCATCGGCCAGCCCTCAAGTTGTTACGAAACAGCTGCCGACCACTGGCCTCCAGGAACATGGCACGCAACAGTATTGTGTGTACAGTGATGATCAGAATATATGAGTAGCTGAAAAAGTTAAAGTACACTTCGGGTATGATCAGCTGCTAAACAAATGCAATGCCCTGTGTACTAGGCAACAAGCGGCGCACGCAAGTGTCTCCAATCACTGTGAATTTGGCACCCACCGGATACAGTCATTCTTTTATTGGCCGTCCTTTCTGACAAAAAAAAGTTGCCACCGTAGGGAGGATATTTTATTGGGTGTGTTGTGATAAGCTTCTTGACTACTCTTCTGTCTGAGAGGAAGAATCACGTATATCACTATAGCAAGTTGCCATTAGTTTACACGGACGTAAGAAACTTATATTATTCTTCTGTAATAAGACAAGTTCTGTAATTTTTTTAAATTACAATTTATATTATTTTGACTGCCTCTTAAACAGCCAAATTGAATTAGTAGAGGAACACGTTTAAGTAGATAATAGTGGAAGGGAACGACCATGGAATTTAATGAATCATCCAGACAGTGGCCTGGATTGATCTCGGGAATCCATTGAAAATCGAGCTGACCTCTGTGGCGCAGTCGGGTGGCGCGCCATCTTGCGGTGCTAAAGGTTCTGGATACAAGTCGTGGGTGTTATTTAGTTTTTATGGAATGTGAAAATATTTGTAACTGTCCCCATGAACCACGCTGTCAACGAGACGTAAACTGTAAAAAAATAAAACAAAATATATTTAAAATCGGATTCAGTACGGTCAGACTTAGGATTGAACCCAGGTCCTGAGAGTTCAAAGCGTTACAGTTGCGCCTACTTTCAGTAATAAAATATTATATTATACAAACATAATTTACAGGGTATATAGCGATGAACATACAATTAGAAATTGCCAACCAGTTATTTAGTCTTCCCTATGCATCGAGCTCAAGGTTGTCACAGAGTGAGGTGGCGCAACTGTAATACAATGAACTTGAATTTGGAGGAATTCGGGTTCGATATCCAGTCCAGGTGTCCTGACATAACAGTTTTTACACGACTTGGGTCCAGAACCTTTTGCACCGCAAGCTGGCGCGCCACCCGACTGCGCCACAGAGGTCGGCTCAGTTTACAATGGTTTTCCTAGATCAATCCAGGCTACTCCGGGATGATTCATTAACAAATTCCATGGCCGTTCCCTTCCACTATTATCTACTTAAAATTGTCCCTCTACTAATTCAATTTAGCTGTTTAAAGAGACAGTCAAAATAATATAAATTGTAATAAAAAGTGACCGTATTAAGTACATGTATTGATCAAGACATTAGAAGAGTAATTACAATAATTGTTTATTTACAATTTGACAAGTTTAAATTTACACAAAACCATTAATTTGAACTCGGTACCCCGTTTTACACCATCGGCCCGACAACAAATAAGAAATAAAAAAGAATTTAAGAACAGTAATAATCGCGAAAACAGCAAAACCATTAGAACGGAACATAACTCATCAGGTCAAACAGAACGAGCTTACGGGGAACGAAGAGGGAGTGAGTGAGCCATCTTAACACTCCAGCCGCGGTGCACACACTGACCAGTCAGGTGTGGTGAAGCAAGAAGGTAAGGAGAAGGGGAAGGAGGGGAAGTGACCGGCAAACAGAGAAGGGAGGCATTAACACTTCCGACGGGACCCGAACGTGGCCGATGCCGAGGTGGGGAGTTCGAATCGTAGGGTGCAACAGTGTCACATCATCATCAATTCACAGTTTGTAGCAAAAATCCACATACACTGTGCCATTAATACACTGGCAGGAATCGTCCCAGCACACGGTCATAAAATGAGAGAAGCAATTCAAAGTTGGGAAATATACGCTGATTAATATTCTACCCGCAAACCACAGGCGTATGGTGTCGCAGTAACTTTGTTCTGATTGGTATAGTCAAATAAGTGATGCTTTTACACATAGAATAATTGTACATTACATTGGCTTAAAAATCCCTCAAAGCACCAGGCCAAAAGGACTATGTAAATACTTAAAAGTAGACAATGGCCTACTTTTCAAACTAGTAAATAACTACAACATACAGCACACCAAATTTGACTTTGCCTAACTACACACGCAGTAACTTTGTTTTGTATTATTTTAGACGATAGTTATATGGTTACTTCCCCTCCGTGGGTTGACCACGGTAGCTGGTATCCGCACCTGGTCCACTCGGGTGGGGGCAAATGCTTCCCTTCTGTACAACTACCTCATTAGGTAGGCTGTTTCTAAATTAAATTACCTATGTATTGTTTGTTGTATCAGTCCTGTTGTACTTATGTCTAATGTCTTGTTCATGTTTATGTCTGTCTTGTCCATGTTTGCTTTGTCCCTGTAGTAAATGTCTCGGTTGTAGCTTTACCGCCTTTGCTGTTGCTACAATCATATAATTTGTAACATAAATAAAAATTAAGTAATTAACTTCCCAATCACTTGTCACGGGATCCAACACAGCACAGGCCATTACAGACGACCAAGACGTGTCAGTGATGTTACCTCCAGAATGCCCCCTGGGACTGAAAACGGGTGATCATACAGATGGCCCGACCAACCACCTGGTCAACTGTGAATAATCACGTTCTTTTTAACGCACAAAAAACATCCCCTACGGCATTGTGCTTAGTAGCCAAGTGTATAAGGTACTGTGGAGCGTAAGCAAGTGAGGGATCAAGTGCTGGAAACGAGACCTCCAGGTGTGGATACCGCATGGAAAGTTTTTGTGGCCAAGTTGAGAGAGACAGTGTTGAACTTCGCACATCAGTGATATGTTATTTGGGCACCCTGGGGTAAACACAGTATGGAGCTTCTTACAATATTTTCACTGGCCTATCCTCAGATTTGATGTGTGCGAATACATACAGCGCTGCAGGACTGCCAACATGAAATAACACGAAGAGTAAGTGGGACCAAACATCAGTCGCCCTGACTCCCCACTACCTCCTTATAAGCCATAGTGTTGGACTTAAAGGGATAGTGTCCCTGGACCACCAAGGATTATTGCTTTATCCTGGTAGTGACAGATATGTTCTCCTGTTGGATGGAGGCCTACTCACGAATGAACACCTGCAGTTGGATCGTTACAAAATTGTTCCAGATGGAATTCTTTGCATGCTAAGGCTATCCACGTATGCTACTATCCTATAATGGCATACAGTTTGTCAACATGCAATGGAGAAGGTGGTGCCGTGAACTATAGCTGGAGCATCATAAGACGCTGGCATATCACCCTCATGCTAAACCGACAGAGACAGAACCAGGGACTGAAGGTCAAGCTCTGCTTGCGTGTTGAAGACGATCATTCAAAATGGGACCAGCAACTGGCAGACACGTTTTGTTCTGCCTCAAACGTCACATGAACGCCACCACAGGACAGATGCCAGCCTCCCTCGTGCAAGGGTCCAACACTTCCCGGGGAACCATGGACAGAGGATCATTGTGATGCGTAATGCGGGAACGAGTGTTAGGAATGCCAGACTCTCCCCTGCCCGCAGTCACCAGAAGACATGTGTATGCAAGATTCTACCAATGTCGGTAAAACCACTCCTGCCCTTGGAGGTCGGGATGTTGATATATGCCAGGAACCACCTGTTATAAGTCGACGCACGGACACCTTCTGCCTGGGGCTAACACCTCGCTGGACAGGACGGCACATTGTGCGAAATTCTTAGGCCAACATGTTACATAATCTGGGACGGGGAGAGGCATTTTTGTAAGCTCCACTAAAACGAATTGCGAGTAGTCACCATCCTTCCTGCGGACGAGGGGACAAATGCTGGTGTCAGGATGCCACCCCCACCGCAAGACACCCCTCCTGGACAGTCAGAGATGCCATTCCCAGAGGCCGAGGGTGCCTGCCTGTGGGACGGACAGAATGAGACCTCAAGGCTGGATGGCCTTTAACCGCGCAAGGACATTGAGCCAGTGATGACCCTGCCCGAGGAGGATGAGCTGGTTCCACCACCTATTATGAGGGAGATGTGGAAACTGGATGCACCCATGGATAATGCAATTTTTACCATCCACATCGAAGAACCAGAGGAGCCGCCCCCACATCATCCCCGACGCAGAAGCCGAGCCCCCGCTTGGTTTGAACCTCCCAGATGGTGCCTTCCAGTGAAGACTGCTGTAGAGAGCACTCGACTAGCTGCACCTACAGTACAGACTTTAGAGGCAGGACATCAGGATGCCCAGGCCCCATAGCTGACATCAGGACGTCCAGGCCCCATAGCTGACATCAGGACGTCCAGGCCCCATCGCTGACATCAGGATGCCCAGTCCCCATCGCTGACATCACGACGTCCAGGCCCCGTCGCTGACATCAGGACGCCCATGCCTCTTGCCGACATCCGGACCATAGCTTCTGACGGAGCTAACGACAACGGCCTCCAAGATGACAAACTCTGTGGATCACACCAACTGATGCTAAAGGATGCCCTACCACCTATGCTCTTGCCCCCGGCCGAGTCATCAGATGTGCTGTATGCCACCAGGCGACCCTGGAGGCCTATGCTATAGTTATCAGTCACGCATAGCCGAACGGAACACAGTGTTGGTATGCTGGAACCATTCGAGTCTACTTGGAGCGTTCGGAATGGAAGTTGAGTGGTTCAAACCGAGTAACTAGACCGCCTTGCATACAACTGTGTGCACAATATCATATTGGATATAGATAGCTCTTTTACTTTTCAGAGATTTGTATTTAAGGATTTAAAACTAAATCAAAAATTTATTCATTGCAGTATAACGAAAACTAGTTTATCGAGCAGTTGTGAGTTTGCTTTATGTTTAAGCTAGTCATCAACATTTATAAAATGTTATAAAGATATAGTTTGGGATTTTATTTAGGTATGATATAGAGGTAACGTTTTATAAATAGGGGTCAATAGTTTTCGCGAAATATTTTTGTACTACTCTCTTTCAATGTCCTACGTGCATGTCTGTAGCTCTGCTTCGTGTTTATTGACTGCATGTCTTTGTGCAGAGGCGTGACTTATTTGACTGTGCCCATCAGAATAATGATACACCACACTTCTGTGATTAGCAGGTATAACGTCAAAACACTGATAGTTATAAACATCTAATCACTAACCACGAAGCAGAATTGAAGGTGTACACGTAAGTCATTGATCCAAGTTGGTTCAAAAATCGCTTGTATAAATACATTCATATACTGACAACTTTTACTTAAAACATTTTGTACATCATCAAAAGAGTTATTTTTTAATGTTGTTAATGACACTAATGAATATACTTGTCAATGCATCTGAATTTCAGAATATTTTGTAACACTAGTCTTATTTGTTCCGGAAGGTGATTTTGATTAATTCTTGTGTTTTAAATATATTTTAAAACAAACAACTTAGTAATTTTTTGAACTTAGAGTAAAGGATATGCATTATTACAAATAACACATTGTTCGGTCAGCAAATGCATTGTTTCAAAATGTGTATAGGCCTAACTATTCTAAAGTTTAGAAATATTTTGATTGTAGGGTTGACTATCTCGAAAATCCAAAGTCGTTAATTCATTATATGTTTTTGTGGTTTGAGTACCTATAAATTTCACATGTAGGGGACTGTTTGGAGCAATGATAGAGCATAGACTCGCCTATCACGCGGTCGTGTCTGTAGTGTCCATCGCGCTCGGCACTGCATTCATCGGGATAGCTAGGTCACCCTAACTACAGTGAAGAACAAATTGTGTTCGATTCTCATGCGTTTAATATGCCACATAAGACAAGAACCCTATCGCGAGTGCCGCCTTTCCCGAACATGTCATGACACACTCGTGGCTGGTTACCAACTGTCCCGCCACCCGGTCCGAAGACACTGAGGGGTGGGGCCAAGGCGGGAGGGACGCTGGGCAAGGGGGCTGACCACACACAAACTACTGTTGTAGAGCGTCGACAACCAACAGATATACTCAGGGACTCATAGATGTACATATACTTGGTTCACCATAGCTAACCCTTACACACACATATTAAGTTTGAATGTTTATCTATTTATGAGTATGATTAATTTTATACTTGGATTTTATTCCTGAAAATTTCTTCATAAAAATTTTTAATAAGACACTTTGTGATTCGAGAACTATTATTCAGACTATATGCTTTTAAGTCTTTCAAATATACCCTTACACAATTAGAAAGATGAGCGTTACTAACAGCGTTAGTGCATTTTTTATAATTTGTTGTAGTAGTGTGCTGTGGACTAATTCAAAGAATACTGTTGTGGTTGGAACTTATTTTAATTACTTGTGTTTAAGTGAACGGCAATGCCTGAATGTGATACATCTCAGTGACGAATTGGTTGTCCGCAAACATCTCCCATGTCAGAGGGTCTTCACACATGAAAGATGACTTGTAGAATAAAAGCTACGTACTGCTCAGTACGATATGTAGTAGTTGAAAATCGGCTTCTGGAGGGGCGAGTTCACCAAAAAATTTAATTGTTTTAATAACTTGTTATTTTTGATCAATAAATAGTTATTTCGTAGATATACAATTGGGCTATTTTTACTGTAATGAAAATTTTTTTGTTTTCATAGGTTTTTATGTAATGGCATACCAAAGTCCAAATTTTAATAAAGAGGATTTTTACTAATACGAAACAGAACTGACATACCGAAGTGAAACCATTCACATTGAATAACAGTGTCTTGGTCAACGCCAAGATGATATATCATTACATATATGTATAAAAAACTGCATTAACTATTTTTTTAAAGTTTGAGAAAATTGGCAATTTTTTATTTTGAGTTCAGTATTTTAGAAAAACACAAAATATAGTTTGCTGTTTTTAAACGTATCTTGGCATACCCGATGACACTGTTCTTCAGTGTAAATTATTTCATTTTGTTGAGTCAGATTGTTTTCCTTTCTAGTAAAAAATATTTTTATGCAAATGAGGACTTTGATATACCATTATACGAAAACTGTAAAAGCTAGAAAATTTTTATTACAGTAAGGACAGTCACAATACATTTTTGAAAAATATACCATATATCTTAAGAAAGAATGTAAAAATTATTAAAACAATTAAAATTTTTGGGTAACTTCCTCTTTAGCGCCTTAATATTGTATCACTTTACACCATATCTGTGCAAAGAGTTAAGCCTAACATTGCTGCGGTTTTATCCACAATAGCAGGCTTCAATAAACTCAAAATCTGATTACAATACAGTGTAGTTTGACATCTTAGTAGTCTATTTAAAAATAAAAAATAATATGTCTTTAACAACATGGTTTATTGCTGACATGTTTCCAACTGTAAATACATCATATTACTGTACCTACAGTAAAATTATTTTCTAACTGCAAACTGTTGCTTTATTTCATATTTCTTCGTTTTTGTCATATCTGCTACTAACAAAGCCAATTTTTCAAGACTCAAATGACATTTCTTATATAATTTCCCTGATAATAGCATGAAGAGAAATTAAAAGTAGGTAGTCATTTAACTTCAACCAATTGCAAATTAAATTCAGCAGGCGTAGTAACTATAGTTTTGTACAATTCGTTCGTTTATTGACAGTAATAACATAGCCATAGCCATTTAAAACGGAGCTAAATTGTTTTGAAGGATTAAATTCAACTAAACGAACAAGACTAGTAATTTAAAAAATTACCAAACAAAGACTTGAACCCAAAACACGTCCTACATGTGTTACACATCACACACATTTTACCACTGAGCCATTCCTTTCTTCTAGACGATAGCAACAAATAGTTTGATATCCAAGTAACTTAGTTTATTTTCTTGTTTTTCATATAGTTGTGAAGTTGTGAAGACGTATACATTTAATCACCGTTTTGCTGTTATTCGGTTTCTAGAGCAAATTAATGCTCTATTATGAATGTGTGTGTCAAAAAAGCTGCAAACAACAAACATTACTACACCTTTAACTGTCGAAGTGAAGTGTTTGGATCTCAACGATTGCCATGTTGTGATTGCACGTCACTTGAGTCAAATGGGGAAAATGAATATGGCAGAAAATTGTATGCTCTACTTTCAAGAGCTCGTATATGGAATTAGTGTACTGAGAGAGAAGCGGCGGCCATTGAAATGACACGGTCGTAATGCCAACAGAAATAATCCCAATGCAAAAAAAAGATTGATTACAGTAATAAGAGCCACGGAATTGAAAAAAAACTACAAATGAGGAACGTTATATGCAAAAATGATGCGTTCAATGTGGCTAATTGTCGCTTTGAAAAGCTGCTTTCTTGAAATTTTTTTATAGTTTTTTTTGGCGAAACCCTCTCTGAAGACAATTTTTTAATTTGATAAATATGGTTTTAATTTGCCGAACAAAAGCAACTGTAAATTACTTAATTATTTTCAAATAATTTTCAGCAACTGTATAATGCGACTGTTTATTCCCGTTAGTTACGCAGTGCTGATACCGTATTTGCCGGCATATAAGACGACAATTTTTACATATTTTTGGCTTTCAAAAATTGTTACTCGTCTTATATGAGGACAAAAGTTTTTGGTAACCAAAAATCGTTTGAAAGCTAAGCTATAAACTGTGGAGTTGTATGATGTTTCAAGGAATTGCGTTTTTCGTCACAAATGAAAACGAGTGCCCCGTTTATTTTAATAAAATTTACGGTACAATATTTTGATGAGCGTCATTCATAATGGACACTTCCTCGCAGCGAAGCGGCGATCGATGCGAGCGCGTGCGAGATACCTTGTCTCGCCAGACTACAACTCTCGGGCGGAAAAAACGAGGATCTAGGTACCGTACCACACATTCACGTGTCTACTGTCTAGTGCTAGGCTGGCAGACAACAGGGCACAGAAATGCAATGACCTTGCAAGCAGCTGTTGTAGCCCGGCATTGCCATGTGGTGTGGGGCATGCCTCAGTCCAGCGTTGCCAAGTCGCGCACAACTGCCGGCAACTGATGATGCCGGCATGGGTCGCTGGCCACCGCAGTGCATTTCCTTAGCGCTTGGGAGCCCAGAAGGCAGTAGTAGCCAATGTTATTCGTTTATGTTTCTACTATGGTGTTTATATGATGGTAATAAATGCATTGAAAATATTTTAACTAAATTTTTAATGTTTCTGGCAAAGGAAAAAAAATATTTTTCTGTTGGGAATTTCGAAATTAGTAATTTACTTTTTTTCAAGATTTTGTACCTTCAAAACCATGACTCATCTTATATGCGGGGTCGTCCTATATGCCGACAAATACGGTTTAGGGTGTTCTTTAAATATATTCAGCTACTTTGGGTTATTTTTGGTGCTTAATGGTAAAGTTCGCATGTATGACTGTCTTAATATAATATTACGTAGAAAAAAAAATTACCTTCAAAATAATTGTTTCCATCTTGCGCTTCGTGTAGTAGTTTGTGCCCGCTTCTCAAGCAGACACCATATACACAGGCCACCAATCTTAGTCGAGTTGCCTCAAACTAAGGCACACAGCTGCCTTTACACAACCTCCCATGAGTTAACACTCAACACCACTAATACACAACTGCTATAGGTTCAAACAGCTACTAATAAGGTTAGAGCAAGATCTTAATAGCAGAAAATGTATTACAATATCAAAAGCAGGTACATAGTGCAGTTACAAACAATACGGCGACGATGTCAAACTGGGCGAGACCCAAAAATAATAATCAAGGCTGTTAACAAGATGCAATTAAATTAAAAACAATTATTACTTAAGTGTGCACGAGCTAATCCACCAGCTCTCCATTATAAACCAAATTAATAAAAGCAGGAAAACGCATCCCGCTTGTGCCAAGCTCGCGCTCGCGACGACACAACCCTGATTGCCAAACTCAACCGCAGAATAAACAGAATCAAACCGAACAAGAATAGAAAACAGTAAACAGGAAATAAAACAAGAAAACTATAAACTTACCAAGTACGTATCAGGGAGTGTTGCCGCAGTCGCGAGCCCACACAACTACCTTCAAACCGGGTCGGGAGAAGACTGACTGTCCAGCCCACACGCTCCAGCCAACTCAGCTGGCGCGAAGGGGAAGGAGAGGGGAGGAAGGAGGGAGCACACGAGCATTGCCGACTATGGCTGAGCGGACCCGAAGACGTCCAAACGGCGATCACAACAAATAGTTCTTCGGGGCATTCAAGTTCTCGTCTAGCCTGTAGGACCGTTAATCCACAAATTGTAAACAATGCACCAATACGAAGATCTTCTTGGTTTCCAGGCTTGGGAGTGTCAGAATCTCAGTACAATTCCCCCC
>PNEQ01076871.1:0-10940 GCA_003012365.1 Medauroidea extradentata | reverse complement strand
GCATCCTCAGCCTGCGCATCACTCAGGCGACGATAGAACAAACTGTCAGACCTGAAAGCAACGCACACACCTCGCTCAGATTCAGAGGCAGGTTCACCCTCTTCAAAGTCCTCGGGACAAAACATCCGCGACAAGGCGTCTGCGGCCACATTACTCGAACCAGGGATATGCTTCACCACAAATTGGAACCGCGACAATCGATACGCCGAGCGTCCCAATTTCCCAAAATCACTCGCATGTGACAACAGCCACGACACAGCTTGTTTGTCGGTGCATAAATCAAAATCCACACCCCTACAAATTACTCAAATTTGGCAGAACCCCAAACACAAGCCAGGGCCTCCTTTTCAAAGGCGCTAAGCCGTCGCTCGGAATCTGATAAGGTACGGCTTGCAAAAGCCACAGGGCAGACAGCACCGTCTCTCCACTGACCCAAGGTCGCGCCCAAAGCGACACTCGAAGCATCAACATGAATTACGAACCGCAGATCAAAGTCGGCCAAATACGACTGGGCGGCAGCGAGGGCAGCCTTGAGTCTTCTAAAGCTTTCCTCCTGTTCCGAACCCCATTCAAAACTTACTCCCTTCCGCTTAAGGTGGTTAAGGGGTGCTGCTAATTAAAAGAAAAAATTAGCAATGAAACGTGTGTAATATCCCAGTAGGCCAATGAATTTCGACACTCCCTTCACGACTTGGGACGTGGAAAATTCACCACGGGCGTCACCCGGTCTGGATCCATGACCAGACGACCTCCGGATACCACGTATCCCAAGAACTTAACTGACGGGGAGGCCCATGTGACCTTGGCTGGATTTACGGTCAGCCCTGCTTCCCGCAGACGCGACAAGACCTTCCTCAAATCAATAAGATGTTGTCAGAATGACGAGCTATAGACATTAATGTCGTCGATATAATTAATTACGCAATCAAATTTTAGATCCTGCAACACATGGTCTAAAACCCGTGACAAAGCCTGAGTCCCAAACTTGGCGCTCATGGGTATACGATTAAACTCATATTGCGCCCATTGCGTACGAAAAGCTGTTTACTTCCTACAACTAGGATCCAATAAACATTCGTGAAAACTCACGTTCAAGTCAATCATAGAGTACACCGATGCCTTTCCCAGATGTTGCAACACTGCGTCAACAGTTGGCGCTGGAAATGGGTCAAGGTGAATTTTGAGGTTCACGGCAGACATGTCCGTAACCAGCCTAGACCCACCATTAGCCTTTTTTACCAAAAAAGCAGGACTAGCATAATCTGACGTAGATGGTGAAATGACTCCTGCGTCCAGAAGTTTATTCACTAATTCCCGCATAACCTCCAACTTCGGCGAAGCATACGTGTAAAACGGCACTCTGACAGGTACATCATCTATGACAGTAAAGCGGTATGGAAGAACGTCACACCGCCCTATTCTTGGCGTAATTACGTCGTCAAACTCACACAACAGAGCTTCCACACCACTCACGTCATAACGTGACATAGCCACGATGTCACCATACTGAGCTGACCCACTTCTCACGGATGATAACAAAGTGCACTTAACCTCTGGAGCAAACTTGAAAACTAGGGTGCGAGAGCCAACATCGACTATCGCCTGCGACCGATGCAAAAAATCAATGCCTAAGACTAAATCTGCCACAAGACCTTCAATCACCCAAAAGGTGTGTGACCAGGAAAATCTATTGATTTTAAAATGCAAGGTGACTGACCTTGTGCATATTACCACATGACTGTTCACTACGCATACCGACAAGGCATCATTGGTTTTAATGTTACGGGACAAATGAGTATTCTGCTTGACAAATAAATTCCATATTGTTTCCCGTACAAAGGAATGCGACGCCCCTGTATCTAACAGAGCAGCACGATCAAGACCGTAACACTGCACGGACACCAAACAATCAGTATGTGCCACCTGAAAGCAACGCCACCACGGAACCCTGGCACCAGTGGTTGCGGCGGTTGTTAGTTTCCCGGAGGATTGGCCCTATAA
Organism: Medauroidea extradentata; assembly: GCA_003012365.1. NCBI lineage: Eukaryota > Metazoa > Arthropoda > Insecta > Phasmatodea > Phasmatidae > Medauroidea > Medauroidea extradentata. Next base: position 8,939 of record PNEQ01076871.1, on the reverse strand, counting down.
TGTCCAATCCTGCCACGGCAAGAACACGCACGTGCCTCGTGACCGACCTGATTACTTTTGCAGTCACGGCTAATATGGCCGAACCTAGCACAAATACCACATCTAGCATGAGTAGGCCCATTGTTGGTCCTTCTTTCGACCCTTGCGGCCTCTGGCGGATCAAAAGCCCTATCTTGCTTGCGCCCCATTAGACCATGACTGGTCCGCGAGCCACGTAACTCAGTCCTTTTCACGTAATTGCATACTGGTTCCTCCTGACGCTTCGCAGATGCAGTGATATTGCGCGGAACTGGGCCACGAACTAAGTCCTTAGAACGTTCTGCACTCGTTCGATACGCACTACTCGCTACTGCGTCCAACTCCATTTGGCGTTTTGATTTCCAAAGCCATGAGTCTCAACTGTTCTTCCCTAGTGACAGGGGATGCCATCACAAAGCGATGCGCCCTAGCTGTAGGTGTCATGCGATCCGCAATGCCTTGCAACATTTTATCCTCTGCACGCCTCAGGTGCAAATTCATTGCACGCGCGTACATCATGACGTCACTAACATAAGCAGCAACATTCTCACCAGGTCGCTGATACCTATCAACGTACCGTTTCTTGATCATGGACCACGCCATGTGCGATCCCGCATCGGCAATTAGACGTGATTTGAAACTCTCGTACGTCATACCCTGATCACCCATTTGCACGAACACATCGCCCGCCTGATTTTCAAGCCTAGCTGACAAACACGTCATAAAAAAATCATCCCGTTGGCTATCACGCATTCCGAAGAACACGTTATCAGTAGCAACCAGGAAGTGCACGACATTATCTGGATGCACCACTCAGAGAATTGGCACCGCATTCAAGCGCCCTATTAGAATGGTATGTGTCGCGGTAATTGGGCGATCAGCAAGTTATTAATACTCCGCAAAGAGTTTACGTATGCCAAACCCCTAATTCGCAATGCCGTAACATCTTCACTAAGCACAAACTCTACACCAGCCTCAGTAAGATACTGACACAACTCTAAGTACCCGAAACGCAGTACAAACTCCGTAACGTCACCCATGACGTCACTACAAAGCGAGTTGACACTGAGAAACCAGTTCTAATGAACCCTGACTATCGAAAAAACACCTGTGCTGTTGCATTCTAATGTTGAGCGTTTTCTCACCTAATTAAACTTGAGCTACTTGCTAAGCATAACAGCCTAGCAGAGTTGCGCAGTTTTGTGCCCGCTTCTCAAGCAGACACAGTATACACATGCCGCCAATCTTAGTCGAGTTGCCTCAAACTAAGGCACACAGCTGCCTTTACACAACCTCCCATGAGTTAACACTCAACATCATTAATAGACAACAGCTACAGGTTCAAACAGCTACTAATAAGGTTAGAGGAAGATCTTAATAGGAGAAAATGTATTACAATATCAAAAGCAGGTACATAGAGCAGTTACAAACAATACGGCGACGACGTCAAACTGGGCAAGACCCAAAAATAACAATCAAAGCTGTTAACGAGACGCAATTAAATTAGAAACTATTATTACTTAAGTGTGCACGAGCTAATACACCAGCTCTCCATTATAAACCAAATTAATAAAAGCAGGAAAACATCCCGCTATGCCAAGCTCATGCTCGCGACGACACAACCTGATTGCCAAACTCAACAGAAGAATAAACAGAATCAAACGTAACAAGAATAGAAAACAGTAAGCAGGAAATAAAACAAGAAAACTATAAACTTACCAAGTACATATCAGGGAGTGTCGCCGCGGTCGCGAGCCCACACAACTACCTTTGAACCGGGCCGGGAGAAGACTGACCGTCCAACCCACATGCTCCAGCCGACTCAGCTGGCGCGGTGGGTGAAGGAAGAGGGGAGGAAGAAGGGAGCACACGAGCATTGCTGACTATGGTCGAGCGGACCCGAAGACGTCCAAACGGCGATTACAACAAACACTGCTTCGGTGCACTCAAGTTCTCGTCCAGCACGTAGGGCCGTTAATCCACAAATTGCAAACAATGCACCAATACAAAGATCTTCTTGGTTTCCAGGCTTGGGAGTGTCAGACTCCCAGTACAAGTTCAAAGAGATATAAAATGTATTTTCTGATAAATGAAAGAAACTGCTCTTGTTGATTACACGACACAAAAAACATGACGTGGTAAATTGTGTTTTTATTTTTCATAAAGTAAGGATGGGTTTACAACAATGTTTGTACTGTGCCCACTTCTTAAGCAGACACCGTACACACAGGTTGCCAAACTTAGTCGAGTTGTATCAGACTAAGGCACACAGCTGCCTTTACACACCCGCCTATGAGTTAACACTCAACATCATTAATACACAACGGCTACATCAAACAGCAACTAATAATGTTAGAGCAAGATCTTTATAGCAATAAATGTATTACGTTATCAATATCAGATACATAAGCAATTACAAACCATACGGCGACGATGTCAAACTGGGCATGATCCAAGCACAATAATCCAAAAGCTGTTAAACAAGACACAATTAAAATAGAAACAATTATTTAAGTGTCCACGAGCTAATACACTAGCTCTCTATTATTACCAAATAAATGAAACGCAGGGAAACACATCCCACTTGTGCCAAGCTCGCGCTCGCGACGACACAACCCTGATTGTCTAACTCAACAGAAGAATAAACAGAATCAAAACCGAACTAGAATAGAAAACAGTAACCAGGAAATAAAACAAGAAAACTATAAACTTACCAAGTATACACCAGCGAGTGTCGCCGCGGTCGCGAGCCCACACAACTACCCACTAACTGGGCCGGGAGAAGACTGACTGTCTGGCACACACGCTCCAGCATACTCAGCTGGCGCGGAGGGGAAAGGAGAGGGGAGGAAGGTGTGAGCACACCAGCATTGCAGACTACGGCCGAGCGGACACGAAGACGTCCAGGCGGAGATCACAACACACACAGCTTCGGGGCATTCAAGTTCTCATCTAGCACGTAGGACCGTTAATCCATAATTTGTACACAATGCACGATGACGATCATCTTCCTGGTTTTCAGGCTTGGGAGTCACAGACTCCCACTACAGTACATTGATAAGATCTCGTACATACATCCGCTATTACTTCTCAAATATCTCAACACATTTTAGATACATAGGTGAACAGAAGTAATAAAAAGTTAACTATTGTAAATTATCAAAGAGTCAGTTATGAAAACAAAGCTACTAAATATTTCACTTTTTAAATTTTTTGAGAATTTTCAACAAGTCACATCTGAAAAATGTTTTCTCTACCGTATGTTTTTTCAACTTCTCGTATGCGGAATATCAGTCCGACTGCCCACTATCAGTCGAGTAGAAACTCGCATACGAGAGGCTCGTAAGAGTGCACCATAGTTGTTCAAGCATACCAACACTCCACACCGAGCACAGTAAGGCGGGCAGCTCGACTGTGAGCAATACTCGAGCACATGTCTCCAGCATACCTTATCTCGCATACACAGAGCCGCATGCGAGTTCAACCACTTGTCTCGTCTCGAATAGACTAGGAACCTGAACAATTTCGAGCATAGACCCCCAGGGTCATTCGCGGGAGACAAAGTGAGTGCCAGGGAGCATGCATCTGCCGAAACCAATCGTCTCCAGGTAGCGTATGTCGTTCCAGGCCATGGACCAGATATAGTTACGCTTGGTCTCTGCATCTTCGCTTTCCCTTCCTCCACATCACACGTCACATCTGCGTTTGGTACGTATGTGTTCGAAAGCATCGACACATTCTACCTATGGCATCACATCCGTCACATTCCCGACAGAAAAGATAAAACTGTACCTAATTAGCAGCTGTGGTATACTGAGCTGGGTTGTAGCAAAACTTTTAGTGCTTAGTGTTAATTATGATGGTATTGTTATATTGATTTTAGCTTGTTGTCACGTCATATAATCATATGTAGTTTAGTGAGGGGATTATAATAAAAGCTGCTGGTGATTAGATAATGAATGCATGAAGCTGTAGCTACGATGCGCAGTTTTATTGCTATTATGGTTGGTGGAATTGTTAACGTATTGTTAACGTAAAAGCTAGTTGTGTATCCTGCTGCCAGCATGAGGTTGGGTAAGGCACTCCACACTTTGTTTCTTCCCCCTCTCCCCTTTGGGGGAGTCAGAGAGAGAGACGCAGAATTAAAGGACATGTGCATGGCGCGAACTGAAGTGTTTATTGTGTTTAATGTCGTACTTCTGCTCAACGCTTGTAAAGAAAGCCAGTTTTATCACGCAGCATCCTCTCATGATTTGTTGAGATAATTAATGTTGTTTTATGTTCGCTGCTGGAATGAACTGTGTGATGTTGATTGTTGGCAACGGTAGGAACTTGCATACTGATAACGGACTGGTATATGATATGTATGAGTGATAATTATTTAATTTGAAAAAATTAGGTATGTTCTTGTAAAGTGAGTGTTTATATTTTAGTGTTTAAGAGGTTTAGTTTGTGCTCTTTTGCTACGGGACCTATACCAAGTGTGTTGTTGCTGCATGGATTAATGTAAACTGGATCCTCCCAGTATCTTATGTTTCATTTTGTCGGTTTAGTAACTGGTTTACATGTAGTCCTAGGGTTTAGGAATGTGGACCGCCCCATAAGAGTCCATGTAATTTAGTGGTTTACTCAGGACCCTCCCTAAATACCTGTAAACTGAAGCTTTACTCCACAACTAGCCAGGAAGGAGAGAGAGAAGCACGCCGGCACAAACACGCCAGGACTCGTCGAGTTTCGTGTTTCTGGCTACACACCCCAATAGTATGCTCCTACGCAGCTCCTTTCATTCCTCACTCACTCTCTGACGACAGGTTAAAAAAATACATACAAGAATGGGTAAAAGTTATAAAGTGAGATGGAGGGTTATGACCATGATCAGCGGTTTTCTGCTAAGACAATTTTGACATTTTACTATGTGTTAAAGCCTAAGTGTAGAGAGGTGTGCGATATTCTGAAATTATGTATCGTGTTGCGATATTTCAAAAGTATCGCGATACACGCGATATATCGCGCTGCGATAAAAACGTGACATATTGCGCTGCGATAAAAACGCGATATATCGCGCTGCGATAAAAACACGATATATCGCGATATGTGATATAAATATCGCGCTGCGATAAAAACGAGATATATGCTATATACATCGCGCTGCGATAAAATCGCGGTATATTGCGCTACGTTAAATATCGCACTACGAAAATATTGCGGTCCTTTAGAAATCCCATAGTGATAAATATCGCGAAAAAAATTGGCCTGGTGTAAGTATCCAATGCATCACACCAGGTGCGACTTTAGCTGCAGTGGGGGGGGGGGGGGCATTTCCCCTCAATAATGTGCATGTTTTTTATTGTAATATAAAATATATTTTCAGTTAAATAATATTTTTTTTCTAGGGATTAAATTGAATACACAAATAGTAACAATTAACCATTTTAAAATGAAGTATGTTGGTTCATATAAACATTCAACGCCCCTATCATTCATCACTATCATTTGTGCAGTCACAGATTGCTTCACTCGTAGAGACAACTTTCTTTGAGTCAGTAAGATATGGAAAAATACCAAAGCTTCCCTCGTCGGCAATAACATTCTCAATGCACTACAGATATCTCTAAACGTTAAACCACATCAAAATGAAATAAATCTTCCAATCATTACTCATGGAGACTGTGTGACTACAGCCACCGCTATCACAATTGCCTCGTCATATCAATTACGTTGCGGGTAATACTATTAGTCTGTTATCGCTGTAATATAACTCACGCGCATCAACGGCTTGTCGTTGGGTGGGGGGAGATGGAAGGGGACACGTCCCTCTCTTCCCTTAGTCGTGTACCAAGACACACCAGTTATTGAACACTGGTTAATTAGTTTTTTATGAAGATAATTATTAAAGACAGAGGAGAAAAAATATCAAACTTCAGTAACACGTTGGGTCTACACGCCCGGAAGTAGGGGAGATGCAAACGGAGCCGAGAACCCCCCACATCCTGAAATTTTTGAATTTACACTGCATAGAATAGTGAAATGGAGTCCAGATCTCTTGTACATTACGTAAACTGCTTAAGTAACACAATTTTGCACCTTAAAATCCTAATTTTTCTGGGAGAAGGCCTCCGGACCCCTCCCCCCGCTTTACTGGGTGTGGGATCGGTGTTACTTGAACATTCACATCACCTAACATTTTACATTGGTGTATTAAAATGCATGGTTACTGTAGCTTGATGTCACGTATATATAACCTTGTAATAAACATATAAAAAACTTAATGAAACTAACTGTTGAGATTTGGGTCCCGTGCAAAATGTTTTTCCGTTTGTGCGTCTCATCCCATACCAAAAAGATGAAGCCTCAGTATTCAAATAGTGAAAAAGAGAAAGGCAAAGCGAGAATGATTTTTTTCATTTGACTTGTTATAAAAATATATACTAATCGCATAATTATTTCTGTATATTTCCGTAAAGTAGAATATCCAGGAGAAATAAGTGAATAACGTTTGATGTGGTAATTCATGACATATTGACGATTAAGTTTAAGATTAAATCATTTTTATATTAACGAATTAACAAAAAATACAGCAAGTAAAACATGTAAAACGTTTCAAAAACTTTTGTAGACATCGTCAATATTTAGCGAATGTGTGTAATAATGTAGCCTACTGACTGTGTTATTCATCATTGTAACAAGTTATGAAAATACTGCAGTAATGAAAGTGATTTAAGTCATTTAAATTTTTCCATTAGTAATTTACGTCTGCATACAGGTACCGAATATTTTTAAAACTGCATAATGTAGTATATAGGTATCTCCTGGTATTTAAACACTGATTTGCGGTGGGACAAGGTTCTAGCAGGTAATATAACTGTGTTTGCAAAAATGTTTACTGACACCATTTTATATGAAACAATAAAAATTTCAACCAGCTATATAGATCTTCAGGTATGAAAAATGCTTAAAGAGCACCATTTTTTGCCTTGAAACCCCAAATTTTCCCGTAAAGGGAGAGGCCCCTTGGATCCCCCCCTCCCATCTCCTGCTCTGTTTGGGTGCAACTGTTGTTCCTGAACTACAACTGGTCCTCCCCGCAAAATTATGAGCTTTCGTCGAACATTATCGCACTAGGCCTATGTAATATAGAATTCTAAGTATAATGACTCACTATAAAATTACTACATGCTCTCACTAACCACTACATAATAATTGTTATAAAATTATCACTAATAATTTTAAAGCAGTATTTCAAAGAAGAAAAATGAATTACAGAGTGTGAAAAGCTACTCAACTTTTTTGTTTCCAGTACGAATATCTTGTTTTGGAGACACAGAACAAGTAATTGAGCTGTCGTTATCTTCATGTCAGCATTTCCTTTCAGGGTCTAGATACGCCAGCTGGCAGTTAATGCCGTCCGTGATACTGATAACAAAACATAACTGTCCACTCACTCACAGCCCAGCAGTTTTTATAGTCTTGTGTTACCTTTCTATCATAAAATTACACAACACTTGCATGAAGCAACTGACGACAGTAACTATCATTAAATAAACTTATACAATTAATATGTTGAAAACTAAATAATAAATATTTCACACGTTGACCAGGTCACCAAGAGTACCAAGTTTGATAATACTGTATTTGGTCCATTAAGAGTTATTTGGACATTAGCTTCTTTTATTTTCGTTTGAGGCATGGCAACAGGAAGGCGATAAGTCGACTCCAATGCATGTGTTAAACGTAGCTTCGCCTCTAAGCACAGAGTACTAAAATAGCGTGCCGTATTTTTATTGAAAGTGTTTTTCAGTGGGACTTTAAGCGGTAACGCTATTATTTAATTTGTGGAAAGCGTGTGTTTAACTCAGACGCAGGTATATATCGTTTTGTTTTGCGATTACGGCTGGTATTTTTCCAGCTACAGAAATGTCCAAAAAAGCAATTTTTTCAACTTTTGAGGAGCTGGCAATCGTGTTTTTTTCTGTATGAGGGCAGTATTTTTTAAAATGACAGAGATGGTTTGAAGTGTGTCTTCTTTTCGCATACAAAAGGCAGTAGAAACAATTTTAATAGTTATACTAGGGACCTCTGTTTTTCGCGGAAATAATTTTGCCCCACATTGTTTCTGTGTCTTACGTGGACATCTGCAGTTCTGCTTCGTGGTCAGTGATAGGATATTTTAACTATCACGAGCCTTGGGATTCTATTGGCAAATCACAGACGTGTGATGTTGCAGGAACGTTATTGTGATTGGCTCAGTCAAATGACATACATAGACACTGTAACGTTTCGCTCTTGTACAAATACCTGAGCTCCACTCGTCACAAATGTAGCACACCAGTCCTCCTAGACTAGTGTACTAGCTCGGGAATAACCCAGCCAAAACAAGCAAGGTTATACGCTGGAACATATCTCTTGATCGGTGGTCACGTACTCCCGAATTTATTAATACTAATTTTGCAGGTTATGTCATGCTTTAGACCAAATTTTGAATTTCCACAGTCACAGTCAGAATTTTAAAGAAAAGGTTCGTCCTGAAATAATGTACTTTACTATTTTCCACTATTTCTGATTTATTATATTACTGTTTACATCGGCATGAAATACATTATCAGTCTTTTCACGGTAGGTCCAGTTCACAGAAAGTTATAAGCAGAAACACAGCATCTCTGTATCAGGCGTTTAAAATGGGCAAGAAATTAGCACACGGTGAAGCCACACGCGACGAAGAAGGACGATTAGCCATCCTGGCTCTCTGCACCTAGCGGCCTACATGCACGGGCGGAAAACGAATTTAGTAGATTTTAAGGTTGTCCGAAAGAAGGTTAAAGAAAAGAGACCGCGGTGCTACCCGTGCATGTTAAGTTTTTCACTCCCGAACTTTTACTTCATAAAGTTTTCTTGGGCCGCAGCCCCGCGCACGTCCGCTCTGG
>PNEQ01076870.1:0-21744 GCA_003012365.1 Medauroidea extradentata | reverse complement strand
GGTACCAGTTTTCGTGGCACGATACTCTTTCAGTCATCTTCTAAGGAAAGGAGGGATTTTTTGAAGCGTAGGGAGGGCAGCCAATGAGCAAACACTGTACTTCAGAGGAGGTGGGCACAGGGGTTCGTGGAGGGAGTAAGGGGAAGCGTAGGGGAAACGTTCTGTGAAGAGACGAATTCGTAGAAGTGTCCGTCTCCCGAAGTATCTTGCAGTCACGCGAGCAACATCTTGTTTCTGGCCTACCTCCTTGTGTATCATGACCTCCTGGTACAAAGTATGAAGAACAGTGCCCTGTTTTCAACAATGAGCTCGCCTTCCTTACCCTCCTCCCATGAATGTCACACTTCCTCCCTCCAGCCAACAGGCAGCATTTAGTAGAAACATCGTGTTATCCATTCCGCAAACATTAGACTGAATTTTTTTTCTTTTTCGTTTTGATGCAGGCATACTACAAAATTGTTACCACTCCAATCCAGCTGGACTATTATCTCGCGCGTTACAATGAATCAACGAGTTACCGAAACACAGAAAATGCAAGAAATGATCGCTACATTTAATAAGACTTATGTAACCACACCAGAACAGTAACAGCTGCGAACCTAGCCAGAAACCTGACTCACCAAGTGCCACTGACGCATTTATTAAGATATATATTTTGCTTATAAGATGTGACAAAAGTGGTAAAAATGTCGTTCCCAGAAGTTTTTCTCGTAAAATGAATGACTTACGAAATTTTGAGTAACTATGACAGAGCAACGAAAATAGTTTATGGTTTTGAATAGGAGATTATAACTTGTCGCACATGCTCAAGCAAAATTTGTGACTCGTAGTCATCTCAGCACAGAACTTATGAAAAAATTAGTACCGATCTTCATGTAGCTGCTGAATTTAATACATTAAAATACATTTATTCCAAACATGCGCAGACTAAACAACGTATCCGAAAGAAATTACTCAAATTGGACGTACTAAATATGAGTGCACAATCATTAGAGAGGGGGTTGAAATAATTAGAGAAGTACCTAGCCATTCGTAAAAACCCGCTTAGATATTCGTTACCAGTGTGACGATAACGTAAAATTGGTGTGCGACAGTTATATAACGAGGGAATGTCGTCGAGCTCAAATCGTACCTCGTAGACGGAATAAGAAGCTTCACAAGACCGTCCTTGATGTTTGATGTATACAAGTTGTGGGGCTGCACAAATCCTGAGTATATATTATGTAGTCACAATTTATTTGCGGAGAAAACTCAATGACCGAGTCTACAAAGACTGACCGTGCTAGGTATCGTCATACTGAACACCTACAATTACGCAATCGTATAATGTCAGCACCGATTACATGTGGGCATCATAAGAAATAGACAGTACAGAGTCCTTGTCAATCTTCACCTTACTGTTTAAGCAATTTGACAATGTTTCGGATGTCTAACCTCGCACAGCAGCATTCTAATTGGTGTAACGATAAATTGTGGAATCCTTACACGTAGTGATGTATCTTGTTAAGAATGAATCTTGATTACATGTTGCGATTGGCGACTGTCGTGCGCAAGTATAACGACGCCAAGGCTAGAGTATAACTACCAGGACTTGTCAATTTTCTCTCTCAGAAAAGGGGAGTGGGGGTAAAAAACTCGTGCAATGTGATTCGATAATATGGGAGTGGTCGTCTACATTTTCTCTGCTACACAAATTAACTTATGTCATTCTGAAATGTACATGTACGGAGAACATGGAAAAATGCTATTTACCCCCCTTCCATTAGGTTTACTGATAGGGTGAGGGCAGACATCTTACGCCACCTAACCTACAGTTGGCACGGCTCTGATACCTTCTGTCGATGTTACGGAGACATTCGCCGGCCCAACTCCTGTCACCAATATGTAATGAGCTGATGAGTATGGCTTCAGGTCACATCAGGTTCTTAACAGCATATCAGTCGTCATCTTCTGTGTCCTCGCACCGTCATAAGAGAAACCTTGCACTGAGCCTTCAATTTTGTCTTGGCGGATTACTGATCGTTTATTATACAGACTATTTCAAATTTAGAGCAATTTGGTGATAGTGTTTAGTCGTACTTCTTATTTAAGGCCGCCGTAATCCTATTTACGCCGCTATTTTAAAGCAAACAGCAGCAGCTATCAATAAACTGTCACGTAGGTATGCTAAAATCTTTTGTACTATGAAGCCTAATTGTTTTGGAAACAGAACATTTTCATTACTTTTCACTTAATTATAAATTCTTTAAAGTCTATAACTAGCCAAATGAATTAATTTTGTTTTAAAAATGTATGATTTGTAGTAAAAACAGTTTAGAACACATTTTTGTGATGGTCAAACGAAATCTGCTCTCTTTTTAACTAAACAAAATCATAAAAAAGGCGTACCGTGGGCTTAAAATAAAACATGACATCCAACAGGATGGGAACCATCAATAAAGTCGGGTGGAAAATACTCAAAAACAGTGTAGAAAATGAGAAACATTTCGAGTTTTGTTGCAACTGAAGATAAAAATAAGAATCGTGTAGCGCCGAAGTGTCTGTTTCTTCTGACACACACATATAAATGAATTTTCAAGATGGACTTAAAACAGCTGGTTCTTAGTATAGTATCCCAAATATTTAATTATGTTTTACAAAGAAGTTTAAACAACAAAACCATTAAGGAGGCACTTTTTTTTCTACGAAAAAGTACCTAGTATTATATCGGCAGTAATTTTGTCCTTATTGTGTGTAGAATACTTTTGCAATGAAAGTCGTCGTCATATAAACGAATGTTGCAATGTCGCCTGATCAACTCACCGATGCAAGACATTAGCACCATGTTTCTTGTCCTTTAATTATACAGCCATGTAGCTGTTACTGATTTGTAGGCGTATAATAGCACTTGGCTACGCTAATAGTAAGCTTTTTCTACTTTGTGGTTTTGGTTTTGCCTGGGCTCTTAAAGCTATTAAAATATCACTCGTTGAGTAACACGTAATTTTGATGTATAAAAAAATTACTTTCCAATGCTTGTAATATGTATTCATAAATTAAAAACTGTATTTTCCAGAGCGTATATTAATCCTAATATGCTTTTAAATAAACGTTGTGGGTGTAAAACTAAATAAAATTTGTTAAAAATTAAAACGCAGTGAAATAGTATTTAAAACATTGCAAATTATAGAGGTTGCATCATACCATCAACGCGTTGACCTACTATCGTTATAACCTACATTAAAAAATGTAACCCTCTTTCGTAATACATTTGACACTTTTTGAAGGAACTTAGTATGTGAGTCACAATCTGATGTATTTATACAGCATGAATACTATAGTCTCTTAATGATACATGTACCTACAGAACGCTGATTGATGTTTTTTTTTCCTGTGGCCACAAAACCACTATAATATTTTTACTCTTGATGTAAACATAGGATCAGTTTGGTAACTCCGTTTCTCATGCCGGTCTGTCCTATATAGATGGCCACTGACAACAACTTTGAGCAAATTCACCTTAATTAACAATTGTAAAAACACAGAACATTTAAGTGAAATAAAATATTTCAAGAGTGTCCTAAGTCGGCCTCCTGGATAAATGTATTTTGCGCGTTCCAGGTCTAGAAGTGTGGAAGCTGTTAAGGATGATACAATACAGGTATCACGCTACACACTAACCTCTAGGCGCAAGTCTGTTCACTGGCATATAAGTCTTATCGCTGACAACTACCCTCTATGACATTCTGTGATGACATAATTTTATGACGTTATATTAAATATAAAAGTGTATTCCGCATATCTATAGGTTTTAAAAGATTCTGTGTCGAGATATTCGTAGCTAAAAAGGACCACGAAACATTAATTTTCACAATTTTAGGCCGCAAGAAAATTGCCTATACAGATAAATGAAAGTATTTAAATGGGTTTGGACACGGGTGTAACGTTCTTTAAATGTTATACTTATTCAGACATTATTTACGCACGCTAAGCAGTTTTCTAATACTCTTGCGTCGGCTGAAGCTCTGCATGCCTTTCTGAAACCAGGGCAGACGGCCACCTTACATCAAGTGTCTGTGATTAGACCTACTTTTAAAAGCCAAGTTCGTACTTCGTTGAGGAAGGAATGTATTCCTAAACAATGTTAGAATAGTTTAAACGTAGGCAACAACCCTCGCCCCTTAATTTTTTTATTTAAACATTTCCCGACATTCAGATACTTGAGCTGGAAAATGATTTTGGTGGTGTCGGGGCCGCTTATATATAGAGCTCATTGCGCGGCGGTCGTGCAGGTAGTGATTGCTTGGCAATTAACCTGTGCGCGGGAGTGTCGGGGTAGCGACTTAGACAATATAGGCGATAAGACGTCAAGAGACTAACGAGTCTCGGTGTGCAGTGATGAGGACTGAGCGACGGCGGAAGAGTTTCACATAGTGTGGATAGTGCAGTTGCCTCTGTAAGGCTTGGGAGCAGGAAATGCTATTGCTGGAATCAACGAGAAAGTTCTAGAACAAAATATTTAAGGTCAGTTTCAGTGGCCATATTTATTATTATTATTCTTCACTTTAGTTTTAGTTTTGAGAAGAAACATTTTAGATCTAATTACTTTTATACTGAAAATTTTATCCCGAATATTCAATTTTCTTTGCGCTATTAATGTATAAAAAGGTCACAGTCAGTCCAGAAAATTATGACTACAAAACTGTCGCTCTGATTGTGGCATAATTATGTTAACAGATAAATCGCAATGCATGTACTGTAGCGCAAGGTAAATAAAATGTGCGGTATTATTCAGTGGCAGCTCTAGGATTGTTGGCAAGCAGGGCACAATTAGCATAGAACTGTACATGGTTGTGTGCTAGTTGACGCTACAGCCACTGACACGCTGGTATGTAGGCGCCGCTTATCACTGACTGCTCACAACACAATAAGTAGCCAGTAGATATTTCATGGTCATTGGTATACGGCGGCACGTTCACAGGAATGTATTGTTCTTGGCAACTTGTGCCCTTCTAGCCCACAACCCACGAGCATCTACTGGTATAATCGTACTTTTAATATTTTTCTTGCAGAATTAAAAAAAAAACAACTAGAAATAAAATTATTTAATTTAGTGAGATGCCGAGCCTTAAATAATTCTAGTTATAAGTGTTCAATGAAGTATAGAACTAATAAGTCAGACACATTTTATGTGTAAATATTAATTGTACGTAATAATATGCGGGATTGCATATTGTCGGCAAATTAATGTTGTAAGTTATGTAAATTTGTTTGTTAAAATGTGTAAGAAATTAATAAATTTCATGTACTCCCTTAATATAATGCATATTCAGCACACCTTTTATATCAAATCTGACTACATTTAAAAGAGTCACTTGTAATGATTATATTGTCATGTAAGGTCAGGATTTCGGTGACCAATCAACCAGCGATTAAATATGTTGTGTGAAAGGTCGCTCAGTTCCCGGCGAGGAACCCAGCAAAAGTAAAGTTATTTTTGACCATTGCAAATTATATACAGAGAGCTTCGCAGTAAATTTGGTCACTGTAAAGGCAGCAACGGATGTCCCTGTGTTGAATTCAGAAACTCAACCAAACGTGGTCAGTGACGGATCCAGATGGGGGATGCATACGGGCCTTGAAACCCGTCGAGACTGATCCAAAAATATAAAACAAAATAAATGCTAAGTAAAACATTGAAAAAAAAATAATTCATGCTGTTGTGTGTTGGTCTGGTAGCAGGCACGTTACATCATGCTAGGTGGACAAATCGACGATTTAACCACAGTCATGGGTTTAACCAGAGGTGCTGCGATACGCCCGAGACATCATCGGGATGACGTCTTAGTATACGTTACTCTTAGCAGGTATGAGTGAGTTAATATCTATTTTTAGACCTCTGGTCATCATGGTGCACCGCCGATTGACGTCACTAAACAGGCGATATAAAAGTCTCGGAACTGCGCAAAAGAGTCAAGTATTGTTCAGTCAGTCTTGAAAATTCTTCTGTGAGTCTTGTAGAGTCTTGTCTTTTGAAGTCTTCTAAAGTGTGAAGTGATACCCGAGTGTGGTGTGGGTCGGCATCAGCGTCGGCACCCCAGTGGCGTTATGGACGTCGTGAGAAGTGATGGGCCATGGAGAAGAGAACGCATAGGGTGTATTGACGGCGCGGCGGAGCTTATGAGAAGGTGCGGCGTCTCGAGGATCGCAACATGGTGGCAGTGGTCCGTGTTGAGGCTGAGTTACATCAGCTGCCTGCAGAAGAGACGTACAACACTTGGGGTGTTGTATCGACAGCAGCAGTCAATAAGGTGTCAGCAAGCTACAGATAGGGGGTGGGCTGTGGAGAACAACACTGCAGGTATCGTATCGGCGAGATCAGTCACTGGCAACTTAGGAGAGTTCGCGATTGGTCCTGCTAGAAGGAGGTGCTAAGCTTGTGGAGAGAGACTGGTAAAGACATCTAGGTGATGTCAGAGTCTACTGTAAAGCTTCAGATACATACCTTCGGAGTAGTATAGGGCGAAACAAGAGGACAGCTGCTGCGGGTCGATGGATAACAATGAGGTGCGCGACGGGAGTCGAACCGAAGACCTCAAGAGTGAAGACAGTTGTGCACTCAGTAAATTGTCACTATTTGAGATACTGTTGATTGGATACATGACTGAATTTTTATTGTGATTTGTAGTATTTAATTAATTATTGGTAATCATTGTTTTTCTGTAACTGTCAGAGTTGTGTGCATAATTAAGGGTGTTGTGGAAATTATATTTGATTGCTGATTTGTGGATTTTTGTAAGCCTTGTGAGCTAGTAAATCAATAACTTTATTAATCACTTTTTCTAATTATGAAACCTCTATCCCAGTGAGTTCAGTTTTTGCTAAACTTGCGACAATACTTTTCCTAGAACCGTATAAAATACAGCACAACATTAACAGTATAATCATGTGTTGTAACAATACGGGAGCAGAAGCTTAAGAACTTAGTTAATTTATTTTATATCAGCGCGAAAATATTCTCTTTTACAGCATAATTTATTCCTAAATATATTAACATACCTTAAAGGGGATTATTTCGAGCCGCGACTATCTGGCTGAGCAGAGTAATAAGATACAGTGGTGGCAGAGCTAAAAGACCGCCGTGTGCTCTGTATGGTTCGTGTTTTCTTGTGTGGCCACACAACAACCACCTGCATGCCACGATTATCGTGCGAGCAGCCTAAGCTGATATAGCAGTGGTAAGAGTAAAGAGGTTCGGCGTGCACTGTACTGATCATGTTACCCTACTGCGATGTGTGGCAGCGGCCACCTGCATGTCTATCTCTGGCGACTGCAGTTATAATGGTCGAGAGTATTCCTGTGCGTGCTCTATTTTTCAGGATGTTGCTTCACCTAGTTACAACCTCCTACGAGCTTTGAGATAACTACTTGCTGAGTGAATTCGAGACCTTAGAGTAAGGGCATAATAGAGAACTGCGGCAGATACATGAGGTTTTAGACAGGGAGGTTTCTGGTGTGAGTTGGAGTGATAGTGACGAGTGGCGAGAAGTATTGGGTTGCGAGAAGTGTTTGAGGGCGTCTAGCGAGGTTGATTGCGGCAAGAAGCGTGACGAAGAAGTTTCTGGGCTACAAGAGGATCATCGGTGCTCATGGTAGGACAGTGGGTCCACCATTTGTAAATGGTGAGAGAGACATTTCAAGAACAGTGAACTTGTGTATAGGACTGTGATATAATTTAGATTTTGTAATCTATATATAAATAGTAGCTTTTTGTGTTGTTTGCTGTTTTGTTTAATAGTAATTAATCATTAGTGACATACATATATTATTATGGTGTAAATTAATTACGTATCTTAATTTAATTAATTTATTTTTACCAAATACTTCCATCCCTCTGTGTACCTAGCCCCATCTTGTAACAATGGTGTCTGAAGCGGGATGGAGGCATTTTTAAAAAATGGAATTAGGTGTTAAAATAATAAAATTAAGTTTACATGTTTATATATTGAAAGAAACTGAAAGATTTCTTAGGTGAGAAGTTTTAGGTTATAAGTATATGCTTACTAGAAAAATGGCTTGTGAGTAAGAAGTATTGCGAGCTCGGAGTAGCCAAATAGCTAGCCAAATTAGTAATGTAAATACACAAAATTTGAGAGTGTTAATGAAAATATAGACAGGAAATTTGTCAGTGTCAATGAGAATGTAGACAAGAAAATAGTGTGAATGAGAATGTAGACAATAAAATAGAAGGAATCAGTGTGCTAGTGCATACAAAAATAGAGTATGTGGACAAGAAATTTGAAAGTGTTTCCCATATGGTGGACCATAAAATTGGCTATGTCAGTGAATTGATGGACACTAAATTTGACAGTGTTAATGAAAATGTCGAAAATGAAATCGTAAGTGTGAAAGACGACCTGCGGATAAATAGGTGAGTGGGTTAAGGATGGAATGTAATACATTTCTACAGCGACAGGCAGGCTGTCAGCCATCGGTGTGTCGGGATTGCAGCTTGACGAAGCTAGAACCAAGACACGAGAGTAGCGACGGAAAGTGCTCCGTGACATCCAGATCGGTGGCAGGAGTATCACAGCACATGAATACAGCTGGGGTTTCCATGCCTGGGGATGGAAAAGGGGTTTCAATCAAAGTTGCTCAATATGACTGCCAAACTCTATTAAGTGAATATCAGCACCAATATGAGCTTGTTGCAACCTTGATTGTTTGGACAGTAGAGCAACGTGTCTACTACCTGGCAGCAGTGTTGAGAGGTCACACGCTCAGTATTATACTCCAATCTCTGCCCAAACTACATCGCCTGGAGTGTTCTCTTTAGTCTCTACCCCAGAGGTGCGCTTCAGGGACTGCTATTTGCGACATGCTCACCATGCCCAACTACGAAGCTGCAGCCAGCGACGTGGGGAGTCACTTCAGGAACTTTGGCAGGACATTGTGAGACTAGCCCATATGTCAACCGAAGGGTGTCCAGAAGAGGCGCGAAATGTGCTTGTCATTGGATACTTCGTTGATGATATTGCTGACATGGAGTTGCGACAAGCAGTACACCTGGCTGCACCTCATACCATGTAAGATGCTCTAGGCTGTGCACTGGAAGTTGAGTCAGCACAGCAGATGCCAGCGAATCGGCGTGTGGTACGAATCGCGAAAGTGACAAGTGATGAAGAGGGGAGCAGCATCGAGAATACCCTGAAAGAAATTAGAACAGAAATCCAAGTCATTTCCACCAGAGTCGGTGCTTTGGAGCACAACCCTCCACCAGAGTAGTGGCCAGGGCGCTGAGAGTATGGACGACCTGGACAGCTAAGAGCCCAGTGCCAACAGTATAAGCAACGAAACCATGATCGAGAGCCAGGTGAGACCAACTCATCAGCTTAAAATTCGAGAAACATGTAAACAATGGTCTTGAGGGGGGAAGGTCGGTGATTGCTGGAGGTAAGGCACCATAATTCCTTCAAGTAAGTTCGGTGAAACAGGAAGTTGATGCATTGATGGTAGAGGGCAGCCTGGATTATGTACCCTGTCAGTTGGTCGTAGATACAGGGGCGTTCATTACTCTGGTCTGGCTAGACATCATGGGGCCAGTTCCCCAACAATTTCAAGATCGAAACGTCGAGAGGCTAGCACTGTGGCCAGTGCTTTAGTAGAGCATACATTCTCAATGTTTGGAGTCTCACACGAAATTCACTCCGACCAGGGCCCCGCCTTTGAAGCCAAATTGATTCAGGAGGTGACCAAAATTCCGGGAATGAAGAAGAATAGGACTACACCTTTGCATCCTCAGTCAGATGGGATGGTCGATTGGTAAACTGTACCTTGGAACAGTATCTGTCCATTTTTGTAGCAGACAATCAAAAGGATTGGGAATCTAAGGTGCCCCTGTTTCTACCTGTATACTGTACTTCTGTCTATGAAGCCACAAGGGTAACACCTTCGAAGATGCTGTTGGTGAGAGAGTTTCGCCTTCCAAGTGATCTGCTATTTGGAAGACCAACGGAAGTAGAGCAGCCTGTTTCACCACCAGTGTATGCCGATAAACAGAGTCGCAAATTGGGCACAGTCAATTACTTTTTTCGACAACAATTAAGGGTCAACAGCGACAGGATGAAAACGAGGTATGATCGGAGGGGACCTGAAGAGAAGTTTAAAAAAGGTCAGCTGGTGTGACTGTATAACCCACAGTGACGAAAAGGATAGGGTCCGAAACTACAGAAAGGCTGGTAAGGCCCTTACCAAATTGTAATGTTATATGATGTGGTTTTCCCGTTTGCTCTCAAGGGCTCTAGGACGATAAAACACAGAGACAGAGTGGCTTACTACGATGGACCAGAGACTGTTGTGTCTGCTCGGGACAGACAGACATAAGGAGAGGACAGTGTTTTGAGAGCTGTGTAATAAGATACATTGACGGCAGAGCTAAAAAACCTCCCGTGTGCTCTGTACAGCTCGTGTAACCTTGTGTGGTGCCACAGGTCACAGCAACCACCTGCATGCCGCGATTATTGTGCGAGCAGCCTAAGCTCTTATAGCCACAGTAAGGGTAAAGAGGTTTGGCATGCACTGAGCTGCTCGTGTTACCCTTTTGCGATGTGCGGCAGTGGCCATAGGCATGGCTATCTCGGGTGACAGCAGATATCATGGTCTAGGTTATTCTTGTGTGAGCTCTATTTTGCAGGATGGTGCTTGACCCAGATATGACCTCCTTCTAGGAGCTTTGAGATAACGACTTGCCGAGAGAATACGAGTCTTCAGCATAAGGGTTTAAAAGAGAGCTGCGGAAGACACAGGAGAGCTTTTGAATGCCAGGTGTCTGGTGTGAGTTGAAGTGATAGTGACGAATAGCGAGAAGTGTTCGAGGGCGTCCAGTGTGGTTGATTGTGGCAAGTAGCATGACGAAGGAGTTTCTGGGCTACAAGAGGCTCATCAGTGCTCTTGCTAGGATAGTGAGTCCACCATTTGTAAATGGTGAAAGAGACATTTCAAGAACAGAGAACTTGAATGCAGGAATGTAATAGTAATTAGATTTTATAACATTTGTATAAATTGTAATTTTTTATGATGTTATGATTTTTAGTAATTAATCTGAGTGACATACATATATTATTTTGGTGTAGATAATTGTAAATAAATACCATTAACTTTATTTATTTTGTTTTCTTTTACCGAAGACCTCCACCCTTTTGGGTACCCAGCCCCAATGAGTAACAGCATATATTTTTTTTTAGATTGGTAACTCATTTAATAGCACCATTTCGTACTTGAAAATGTAGATTTTTTAGGGGAAGGCCCCGTACTCCCCGGTTTTCGCTTGAGGAGAGGGTGTAGCTATGTTTAAGACATAGGCCTAACTCCCTCCAGGATCCTGAGCTTGACCCATGGTCAGTTTCGAAAAACATTACTACACTTTTATGACTACAGCTGAAATGATCATGTGTAGTAACCAGTCTAACAGAGCTTATATGATGGAATGATTGTATGTTGGAGGCTTAGTAGCTCTATCCAAAATTAATTAACTTGCTTTTGATGGGGACCCCAAAATAATGATTTTATTATTCTTAATTCATCTTCACATTAGTGTCGAACAACTCAGGTCCAATAAAATTTAAGAACAAGATACTGTAAATTTTAGTGCGCGTTGATTATGGTACAGTATCCGACGATATCAGCCGATATTAGCCGAATTTATCACTTATTTTTCGCAGTTCTTAACAAATGATTCAGAGAATATTAAGCATTCGAAATAAATTCGTGCTTACTACTGAGTTTAGCTAAAGGCACTTTATACTACATTTTGAAATATGTAACCGGGTAGGAAGGATTTAGGTTTTCAGTTTAAACATTACGTTCTTCCCACACGTAAGAATAGTTTCCCTTAATACACCTTTAACCTTACAAATTGCCCCACACCTTTCCCCTTAAGTTGGCTGACCATACCTGTGTCGTTTCTAACAGTACATACATCGTAATACGAAGAGAGATATCCCATAATTTCTTGACGTGAATAAGAGAAATTTGCTCATCTGAAAGACAAGTCAAATTAGAAATTATTTTTAATGAATTTGGTTGAGGTAAGGTCTTCATTAGAGACACTGGAAAATCGCGGGAATACTTGACTGTTTGCTAGGCTCCAACGTGATGTATATAACACTGAATGTTTTGTATCAACATTGGCTATCGTTTATTTGTAGCATTTTTTCTCTCTACAACAGCCACAGTTAGAACTGCACAGCTTGGACACAGCGTGTGTGATTTGTCCCAAAACTGTTCACACGTGTCACGGTTAATATAATACAGTTTATTGGAGACTATTTTTAACATTTTCACGATTTTCCAGTGTCTCTAGTCATCATGCCTTATTTGTTACCTTTGAATATGATGGGGTGATATATTTGTATCACCCATGCATGCGTGCGTGCATTATCCACACTGGTGCGGGCATTTAAGAGCAGTAGGGAGTTAAAGAAGCGTATGTGACCAAGCAACCTAATGTTCCTGAGGAAAGTCACGTAGGCAGTTATTTCAAAGCAGAATTCAGATAAACATCGACTGGATAGTGCATTTTGCATTTCGAAACCCGGTGCCGACAATTCAGAGTGTTG
Organism: Medauroidea extradentata; assembly: GCA_003012365.1. Lineage (NCBI taxonomy): Eukaryota > Metazoa > Arthropoda > Insecta > Phasmatodea > Phasmatidae > Medauroidea > Medauroidea extradentata. The sequence continues at coordinate 9,148 of PNEQ01076870.1, read as the reverse complement.
TTCTGTGCCTCTGGTTGTCGTTTCCGAGTTTTCGAATGTTGGTTAGTTAATGAATCGTTGCTCAAGGGATGTTACATACCTTCAACGAGTGACTATATTGCCAGTGGTCATACAAGCTGTATTGATTCTTGCAGCTTGCCTGTCGGCAAGACATATTACATACCCTGTAATTGTGAGCTAATTTAAGAATGTTCAATGAATATAAGTCGTCTAAGTTTCTGGGACTGCAACAGAATATTAGTAAATTGTTACTTACCCATCTTTCTTTCGCTTATATTTTCAACGACTAGTTATAGTATGCGGGACTTCATACTGGATACAGTAGAATATTTTTAATCTACTATGGTAGATTTCCCATAATTCCTTTAAGCAAAGCAAATGAAACAACTTCTATGATTTGTCAAAATGGGCTGGGACTCGCCACTACCTTTTAAGTCATTGCTGACATGAAATCATTAGACAAGATGTGATAAGTTTTTTAGTATGGTCAGTGTCAAATGGTGATGCAAACACATTTTTTTTGGCTGCTTGGGTTATCAGATGGTTAAGATATAAGCTACAAGCTGTTATGTTAATTTATTAATGTTTCGTTTGCAGGAAGGAGTCAGCACACACATTTTGTAAACAATGTCAAAAGTATCCTCCCTCAAGGATGTGACACTCTCACATCATTACCAGTTTTGGCCCAGTGCTGCTTGTTTTGCTGCATTCTCCTCCGGCAATACGTTTATGAATCTTTCGTTGTAATTAACCAATCGTTACAGAATATAATGTTCTTACTATTGAACTGTTGTAAACATGATCAAGTCTGCCATGGGTCCAGTGTTTCTTTGTAATTTTTTAAAGTTATTTTTGTTAAGAACACATCACAGGGTCATTAGCTTGATGAAATGACATGAGCACTGAAGCTCATGTTCACAGTTATTAAGTCAGTGAATTTTTCTGGATTCGACCAAATAATCAACATTTGCTGCTTTATATCGATGCAATGACATGTACCATTCCAATTCTCTGAAGGTATCTATTGAGTTGATGAATGGCAGCAGCATTGAGACCTATCTTTAAACCAATTATTTTTATTGTACTTCAAATTGTTGCCATATACAGGAGTTACTAATTGATACATTTCATGAGGACCACCTTAAAAGGTTTTGTACCATAACAACTGTATATATGGGAAAGGTTGGAACAGTACGACCTGTAGGCAATAAAATAGGCAAAGCCAAGAATGCATCTGTTGAGAGATCAGAGGCAAGTTTTAGAGGAATGGCGTTGGTAGCAACGGCGATAAATATTTGAAATGTATACTTATAAACTATGGGTATTAGGACAGAGGCTGTCTGTCCATATTCAACACCTGCATGGAGATAACTTTGCGTGGGTACATTCGACATAATGGAAGTGTGGCAATATTGGTATGATTTCTTATTAAACAATAAATGTATATGTAAATACGATACCATGTTTCTAGTCCCAAACAGCCGAAATACTTTATTTTGCAAAATGACTACTGTATCCAAGTTTGCAGTGTAGTACTTCAGAAGAGGGTAAGATATCAGCATCTCCCATGGTTCGGAGAGAGGAGTACGGGGAGGATGGAAAAGGTGGATGCTGCCTCACGCGTGCGCCTTGCGCTGCATCAAAAATATGTTATTTATACTGGTAACAGTGGTTAGTGCTTGAAGCACCGCGAACTTTGACTAACAGACAGCGGCGAGGTGATGACAGATGACAAGGCAAGGAACAACGAAGTGGGCAGCAAGAGGTGGCAGTGTAGCAGCGAAAATCGTGTGGCGATGGAAGTATTGAGCGAGAAAGTGCTCGGACGATAACTTCGTGTGTGTGACGGATCACTAGGTTAGACTAGGAAACATAATTATTGGCTCTAAAGAAATATTCGAATGAGAATGAGGGATATAATTTGAACCAGCAGCGTTTAACGTAGAGGTCATAAACGCCGAAGGGTGACATGCGGTGACTATGGAGCACCGCCGGAATGATAAGGGCGGGACACGGGAGATCCACGAGAAAACCCGTCGACCAACTGCATCGTCCAGCACGATTCCCACATGCGAAAATACGGGGTCCGACCACGTTGTGAATCGAACCCAGATCGCCGTGGTGTTCTGACCACACGATCCCTGGCGTGTATTCAAGAATAATACATTTTAAATGTTAAGAGGATAGTAGAATGTTATACTGTCATGAAGTCTGAAATTTATCATTTTGTTAGGTAGTAAAGTCATTGTTAATAGTAAATTAAATATTAAATTATGTGACCGCAGTTTGATGACATATAAATGTTTGATGTAGTTTTGTAAGTAATTAGAATAAAATAAAAAAAGACATTTCGCGTTCTCCTTCCTGACATAATCTTGCAGCGGGGCCAGCGTAAAATATGGTAATAATTAAATAACCCAACGCCCATCGTGTTCTATGGCTCACCACGCCATGACTATAAGTGTTGCTTTCATAAATTAATACCATCGATGCATTTGCTAAATTTTCAGCCGACATTTAAATAATGATCATTTGGAATCACGTATACAGACCCATAATACGGCCTCGTTAAGTACACAAACTGGACATGCTAACCATTCAATCATGCAAAAATCCATCATTATAGCACATCAAGGCACTGGAAACCACAAGCTCTTGCAGTGATAGTGAGACATATCTCTAGCGACGTACTGCTGTGAAATAACTTTTGCATTCACCTATTAGTACATAGTAATACAGAAACATGAATGGTTCTTTAAATTAACTTATAAGCAAAGTATTTTATAATGCACTCTGTTATGTGCAATGAATGGTGACATAATGAACCAATTAGTTTTTTAACACCGTCTGTCTGAGCCACAAAATTGTGTGTAGAACTTCGGTAAAATTAATGTCGTTTAACTGTACTTAAAAAAAACGAAAAAGAAACCTTTTAAAACATTCTATTTTTCGAGTGGTTATTTGTCTTTTATCACATTTCATAATATAAATATATTTAGTTGGAGAGAAGCCAAAACGCAATTCATTTTACCTTAACTTTGAAATTAACAAAATTCCATAACGGAATATTTTGAGAACAAAAAGTCACTTTATTTTTGTTTAATACTATACATTATACTGTTATCATTGAAATTCTTATAGACGCAATCCAAAAGCAGCAAGTGTGCGCTCCATTTGAGGGCTTCGAGCGTAGAGGTGATATTGTATTTAGTGAACGCGCTGGGCTCGCCCTAAACGCTCAGACGTATGTACTGGATGTCAGTTCGGAATGTGTTAATTTTGTTTGGTGAGAGCTTATGTAAAAAAAATCTAAAATGTGTTCAATTTGTCCGTACCGTGAAGTATGGTAGGATGGATACTACCATAAAATTTTAGTGTGAAAATGTATTCTTTAATTATAAAACAAAATACTACTTGATATTTAACATGGACGCTCTGAAGTGTGACTAAAACATGAAAGTCCAAGATGATTTGATCATTTATAAGAAGGAATATGTAGGATGAATATTTTCAGTGAATCAATTAATTAATGAAGTGACGTTAACTAGGTTGCTTGTAACACAACCACTGCACTACATTGTGTGGCAGAAAGTATGCGTTTAATTTTGTCATGCCAAACAGAGAATGCTTGATAATGTGTTACGTTTCTGTATTTATTAGCATGCGTTTCTCTATAAAATCGTTTGCATACTCAAGACATTAAGTCCAGAGCTACAACAACGAATGACTTGCTATTACAGCAACTGTTCAGTTGTGTATGTTGATAATATCTCATCTACTTTTATACAAAGAGCAACCGCCGTTTTTTTTCTGAAATGCCTACATTGATGGCACAGAAATACTTTTTCGCCAGGGATAGGATAATTTCGCGAACCCAGTGACTAGAAGGTTCGACTCCACTATACACTTTTTCCTAGGGGCTCGGCTGTTTTTCCTATGGCTCTAATTTCACTAGTCAAACAGAAGCAAGTTTCATTACAGACCAGGTACCAAGGTATTTACTTACTGGTACTAATTGTAAGATGTCCAATGCGTTACTAATGAAATATCATCTAGTTGCAAACATATTAATGTCACTAAATTAAGGGCCGTATAGACCTCTTTCGAATGACAACCAACTGCTCACCATTGCTTTCTCTATGGGGATAGCAGTTGGTTGTCATTCGAAAGAGGTTTGTAATATCGGCCCTAAATCGTGAGTTATTGTGATGCATAATATTAGGACGACATTTTCTTATAATAACTCTCCGGGAGTCATGTGGTGATCAAATAGAGATGCACATGTTAAATTATACTATACCACTTTCTAATATTTCGCTTTCAGACAAAACCTATATTCTTTATCGAAGTGAACATTTTGATGTAGGAATGCAGATAAAGGTAAACAATTGAAGTGAAGCAGTGGTAAAGCACTCGCCTCGCATTCGGAAGGACCCAGGTTTGATCCCATCCTGATTTCGGATTTCCAGGGCTTTCCTAAATCACTTCAGGAGAATACTGGGATGGTTCCTGAAACAAGTCCAGGCCGACTCCTACCCCTTTCCCCTGTGTTCCTCTTCCAAGGCCTTGTGCTGTTCCAGGACATGTAAAACCAAATTAATAAAGGAAATTAAATAAGTACTTATTTATTCATAGTCATTGAAAAAATTATAAAATATTCTACTGCAATGTGGGATGCACAGAGATGAACAAAACAATCCGTGATAATATACGTTGGTTAAGTGAGACAGTCCCCGCATAATTTAATGTGACATTTGAACCCTTATTTTACCCTCCGCCAGTTCTAGGATAGGCAGCGCCGTAACTTATAAGGAAGTTAAGCGTGAAGGCAATAGCCAACAGAGCGTGTGTATGGTATTTTTATTTGTACACGAATTTCAAGTTACAGAGACTCAATTGTCAGAAACATGTTTGACGTTAGTTCAAAAGCATTCGGAAGTTAATTTAGGTCTATGTGAAACTAGTTATTTTCCATACAATTAATTTGATTCAACTGAGCGTAAAACAAACTTTTTAACTGGTTTTGTTGATTTCCTCCCATAAATAGGAAAGAATTCCATACGACACTATGTGTTAAGAAATATTAGTATTTGAAGCATGTATACTTTTGATTAAACATTTAACTATTTTTTCACTAAAAGAGCTCTTCTTGCTGACAACCATACTGAAAGATAATTTTTGTGTACGAATGGTTCAGTGAGATGACGTGGGGACGTTTACAATATTACCACGTTTACTTCCGTTTTCTTAAATTAATTTTTTAATATTTTATTTGTTTACCCACGTACAGCTCAGCCAAAGGCCGGTTTGCAACAAGTACGTGAATCACTACAATCCCTTTTACAGCGATACTTAAGCATAATAAAAAATTAACACGTTAATGATATAATAAATAACTGGCACAGTTTACGTTAATAGTTACATGACCATGCGTATATTTCAAAACTATTGCAACATACCATTTTTTAATGTTTCACACAAAGGTAAATAAAATCAACTGTGCTATTACAGCGGACTTGAGTTTGGCTACTTAGGATAGAACTTTCGTCTGCCGGTCTGCTGTTCATTCCACATTTTGGCTGCTAAATACGTAAACGATTTTCTGTACATAGACGTGCCATTAACCGGAATTCTCAAATTGTGTTTGTGACGGTTAAAATGTCCGTGATCAGGTATACGTTGTTCTAACTTATTATAAAGATATTTTCATTGTTTAGACCTTCCAATTTTTGCAGTCTGCCTGGCAAACTGTCGCAGTCTTCGAGTGTCCATATCCAGCCAACTAGAACATTGTAAATATTTGGTATGTGCTCCCTTCTCTTTAAATTGTAGACATATCGCAGACAAGCATTCTGTAACTTCTGTATTTTATCTTTAAGTGACATTTATATTCCTATAAACAGACCCGAGCAATAACTGAAAGGGGAAAAAACCAAGAGACCACAGATGTTTTTTATAATCAATATGGAAAATATATAGAATAAAAATTTTACATATCAGTTTTTGCTAAATTCATGAACAAATACCAGAATAAGTGACGCATTAATTCAGCGTAATATCTTACGTTTCATTTAATGTACACAATATCGATGTCATAAGTAATAAATCAGAAAATTATCGCTCCTGCAAAATACTTGTTCTAAATAAGTGTTTGGTGTAGGATATCCCTTGCTTAGTACAATCATGTTAACTTACAAACACTTGTACATTTCTGTAATGTCGTTAGCATTATGTTATGTCCCTCGCCCTGTCAATGTTGCTTATATTTCAGTCCGGTGTTTGATATGGTTACACTGCGAGGGATCATTCCGTCAGAATCAGGCGAATATGCAATCACATGAACAAAACTACAAAGAATTCATCTGTTTTTATATGAATTCTCCGCTTCACGTCAATTTATTCCAACCTACTCTATGGCATGTCTTGCCGTAAGGTAAAATAAAATTTATTTGTACAAATATCAATTTAAGTTCTTTATCAACATTCTACCAATATGCTCATTAAATATATTCTTTTACTATCTGAAGTTAGACAGAAACAAAGTTATAAATGTGTTATACGTAATTCTTTCGTGAATATTTTAATCAAAATGCATATACAGAAATAGTTATGCATTTGTTCTGAACTTAAACAACAATAAGGTATTACATTTAAAAAATATACAGTATTTATGTAAGAATTATAAATTTAACTGCAAACTTTTTATTTATGTGACAAAGCATACTGAACAAATAGAGTACATATATTTTGTATCAACAATCAAACTTATAGTTAAGATAGAGAGATAGACTTTGGTCAGCACTGAACATCGAGGTCTTTAGCGCTTGTGAGTAGTGACATGAGGTGGCTTCGGAGCAGCACCGGAATGAAAGAGCGGGGGAAACGGGAGATTCCCGAGGTAACCCGCCGACCAACGGTACGATTCCTACATGCCAAGATTCGGGGGCCGACCCCGCCGGGAGTCGAACATGGATCGTTTTGGTGGGAGACGAATGGTCAGACCATCCTGTCACCACGGCTTCTAGTTGAGAGTGAAATTCATTGGTACATATTACACACATGCATAGCAAGAAGCCTTTCAAAATTAAGTTATGAAAATAACGAAAATAAACCGTAATCATGCAACAAATGTGTCACAACATACGCATTGCTTACGCAAATAACCTGTGAAATATTCCTAATCATGTTTCCACTGTTAAGTTATGTAGGTGTTATCGTTGTAAGTAATTGGAAGATAGACGTACGTTTCTATAAATTTTCTACAAAATAATAAATATACAAAATGTGTGCGTGTAAATTTATTTGGAAAAGATTACACAGAATACATTTTTTTAAATTTAATGTTACAATTTATCCGTAGCGGAATTTATAAAATAGTAATTTTCCTGTTAGTTTTGAACAAAATTAAATTTTCCTTACGATTAAATGAAATCGACTAATGCCTACAAGCACGCGCAATTTAACGTCTTAAGCACAAAGTGATATTGTATACCTTTCGTACCAATTGAAACAAAAGACTACAAAAATTATACAAAAAAACACCTATTGCTTCAATTTGAAAAATTCTAAACAAAAAGTCTGATATATTTCGAAATGTCCATAGCATGTGAAAGAATTTTTTCTCCAGTTTGACCACACAGCGTGTTGCGGTCCTAGTTCCCCCACTGACCCCCGCCCCTCCACGCCGCGCAACCCGCGGTGTGGTTGGAGCACCGACCCTGCTTGACCGACGTTTGAGGACAAAAAGTCCTTCAAGGGATGACCACGTTCGCTACAGTTAGCCTACGTACCTCTATCTGCTTCATGACAGCCTGATACTAGAATCTCCTTCAATCTACTGACCGGGCCTACAGTCGCCATTTTACTTCCTCGCCCTAACGCCCCCGAGTCGTAGAGGGGATAAGAAAAATAAAAAAACAATGGTTCAACTGACGAGGGTGTGCAACTGACATAGAACCAATTGTTCCAGTGGTTATCGAATGGAAAAAAAAATACATTCAGAACATTGTGTTTTGCTAAGATTTATGTAATTACGTGTTAAAATAATGTATAATTGTATAAAATGGCATCAGGTTCAGGCCTATATTATTACATTTGACACTTTCATTTCGGGGGGAGGGGCTGTCCCCCTTGCCACTCCTCCTTTTCACGACAAACCAATCTAGTAGCCATAACTGTACAAATAGTGTTACAAACTATTTTCGTTAGGATTTTTTTTGGCAGCAGGAACAGTGTGTTCATACTAGGAACTAAACAAGTAGTTGTGAGAACATTCTAAGTGTATTGTTTGATAACAGAGCACGAGATTTTAACTCCAACATTTCTCTCAGGATATAGGAGCTCGACGGATAAAAAAAGAAGACTATACTTGTTGGCCTGTATTTTACAATACCGAACTTTGAATTGAGAATAATTGTTAATTTTTTATCGAGTTTGAGACTGGTAGTTGTGACGATGTGTCGAATGTAACAGTGCACACTGCTGCTGTGTATAATGCACTTAGAAGCGACTATTGGAGTTACCATATAATTGCTGACGTTACCCTGCTACACAGTAAACACCGAAGAACAGATTTTTAGTTCACTATAGCCTGTAGCTGGAGCTAAAGGTACAGATTGTTAGCACTACCATTCTTTACAGCTATGTGCATAGTTAGCTGTATACAGGCATTAGAGCAGCATTGCATGGAATGCCATGCTGTATTCTAGTCTCTATGCATTTGCGTCACGAGCATGTAGAGCGAGTCAGAAAGTGCAATTATCCTATCACAGAGCTGAAGACAAAATTCTTCTATCACGATTTTACACACTTGATAACCTATGATCATGATTCGATACTTTTTACATTTATTATTAAGATTTTATAAAAACGATGGTATTATTTTTATTTTTGGAAATTCTTATCTCAATTAATCTGTAGGCTTAAAACGAAAAAAAAAATTGTGCTACATAAGTAGTGTAGTAATGCCGGTTCTATTGCAGGAGCCTAGGAGCCGGATCACCGGATCTGTTCAGTATGTGTCTCGTATATATTAGTATATGGTTTACCTACTATCTTGGTTAGTGTCCGTTTTCTTAATACCTAGCAACCCTCATTAGCTCCACCCTCCATCTTCTTTTTTTAAATTAGTTTTATAGCTGTCCTATAG
>PNEQ01076867.1:26779-56389 GCA_003012365.1 Medauroidea extradentata | reverse complement strand
TAGCATGCGTCCGCCCAAGCGCAGCTGCCTCGTGATATGCTCTAGGGACAAACTGAGAAAAAAAATAGATAAATAAACCTCATATTTCTGTCACTGTACTCCCCCCCCCTCCATTTCCTCCGCCACGTTCCACTCTTTTTATACTATGAATCCGTGCTCCAGTTGCTGTTGGCTTGCCAGAAGCGAGTCCCGGAACTACAGATTGACGGTTTCCCTCCCTAGTCCTGAGTCCCCCCCCCCCACACCTTCTCGAGCCTCGGCAAGTTGGCAGTATCGCGCGCAGGCGAGCCAACATCACGGCACATTTGTCACTCACTATCTCCGCTCCCGGGGGCTACAGAGCACTCCGTTCACTGCGTTGCAATTATGTGGCTTGTCGGCCGGTCCCTAGAGGGTGTGGAGGGGGGAGGGGGTGAGAGATACAGTCGCGCCTTCCTGTGGAGAGCGGGCAGGTCTGTTTTATATCCGGCCGAGCGCCGGTCATCGCGATCACCGACGCCGACTCGGCATGCTTCCTCTTCCTGCGACGATATTGTCTGTGTCTGGTCGACGGTCACTGCGACCAGGGGTCGGCCTGGCCGTCAGTGGCGGAGCGTGGGTGCGTTGTAAGGGAAGCGGTGGTTATAAATAGGCGTATTTACGCGCTTGGATTGGTAACACGTTTCAGGAGCAGAGCATTTTCGCGACTCCGGTAGCATTTGTGTTTGTAAACGCACTGCAATTAGTAATGTGCTAAAATATTTAAAAACACTCAACGAAATCCCTTTGTAATTTTTAAATTTTTCACTAAATTATTACAATTTACTTCATTTGTGTAAATTTTTTTGAAAAGTCAAAATTACTTTTTTGTGTTTTAAATATTTTGGCATATGACCCATAATATCTAATTATAGTGTAAATTATTTAATTCCAGTAAGATAATTGGTTTTTGTTATTCCTATGTTCCCGTAACTTGCAAATTTTGATTTTGACATGCCGCTATGGGAAAACTATGAGAGCCAAAAAAAAATTTACAAGTGGAAGTCACAAGTAACGTCTATAAAAAACACTATGTCGTGAAAATGTAAAATCAATAATTTTTGCCACGAGAACACCCTTAATAGTTGATATCATGGTGACCTATCGCAATGTGATAAGTTCGTAATCAAAGTCTCGGGCTCTAATCAAATGCTTGTTTCTCTTAACCATTTGATAAATTAATAAATTATTTAAATGTGAATAAAGACAAGTGTTTATAACCTCAAGATCCCAGCGCCCTAATGTGACGGCTTGAAATATTACAAAGGCCATCTGCTGACTACATGCACCTTCGTGTCTACGACGGCGTCATGACGTGCCGTAAGCCTTCCTTCAGTCCAGTCAAAGATGTTAGAAGGGTCCAGATGGAGCACGTCGCCGGGAATTGTAACCAAACAAACACTTTACGTGGCTGGTGTATGACCAACTAATTAAAAAATTGAGGAAATATAAGTTAGAAGGTGTGTAAACAGGGCTAAAATATAGATTTTTCAACCTAAAACATCCATTAAAGAGCATAATATATTAATTCACCATACAAATTACCAGTCTGATGTGTACTTTTGAGGTTAAAACAGTATGGCGGCTGGCAAATTTGTTGGCTACCTCTCCCCCCTCTTGGCTTCAATCCCCTCGCCTAAATTCATACCTTATGCTACCCCCGTGGTTGCGTGTTACTACCTTTAGACGGCACATTTATGCAGTCGCCCTTATGTATTTATGGTTCGCAGAATTGCCCAGCACTAATGTCATTTTCTGCGTTCAGTGAGGAGAGGAAAATACTGCTGCACGAATTTAAGTGTGGAAAAAAATATACATGCGTAGGTAAAGAAAATTTGTTGATTTAATTATCTCCACATTAGAATTCACTGTCTGTGCATACTCGAGTTCCAACCATTTGTCTCTTAGCTGCTACTAACCGAAACAACAGATAATGAACGAGTAGGCAGGGCCTGAGCTGTGGATTCTAACATCAAGGTCAATGAATTCGAAATTTTTTCCTTTTCCTGTTAATAAGTGTTTACGATTGTTTTTCATAATGGAAAACTTATTTACTTCACAATTTTAAGGGTAGTGGAAAAAAACCTCAACCTAAAAGATCCTACAGCAATGTGCTGAGTGAGTAGGTTTGGGTGACATGAGGTGAGTATGGAGCAGTGCCGGAATGAAAGGGCGTGAGGAAACGTGATCGGCGCGATTCCCTCATGCAACAATTCGGGACCGACCCCGCCGGGAATCGAACCCGGATCGCCTTGGTGGGAGGCGAATGGTCCACGCGGCTCCCGTAGCAGTGTGCTATGAGTAAATATGTCAGTTGTGGCATGTGCGTAACTTTAACTGATACAGAGCTAAATGTATAGTATAATATGTATAAATGTATTATATATAACATTCAATTTGCTATCCTTGCTTCTGAGGTAGGCAGCAGCCTTAAACTTAAAAAGTTACGGCAACAACATATACATGTGTTGACAAGCAACATGTAATTAATGTAGTTTCTCATATTACTTATGCTGGCTGTCAAGAATGTGTATTCATTAGTGAAATAAAACACAGCAGGGGTTGTGGCCTGTCACACACCTATTATATGCCAACCCTCGAGCCCAGGTAACAGGCGGAGACATATATCACCTGACACGATGTTTTCTTCCGCGCCGTTGTGCTGACGTAATTTACGACCTTGGCGGACTGCCGTGAACATCGGACGGGCGACAATCACCTCAAGGCCCCCCGCCAATGTTAGGAAACTACCAAAAGCAGGGTGGCAACTTTACGACCCCGAGAAGAGAGAGAAAAAAAAAACCTTCAGGCGCTCACAAGACACAGCTCCCTCGATTGAAAGGAAAGAGATTCTTATGGAGCATGCACACAAATGGAGCTGTTGAATGCAGCGTGTTGTAGTTTGTATCATGGTTGATTGAATCCCTTCTCCTTGGGATAAGTATTTCAACCTGTCGTGTTTCCTTCCGCTAGTTGTAAAAAAATCTCTGGAATAGCAGGTATGTCGCCTTCACTATATTTCAGTATTATTAAAGTTTTCAGTGATTTAAAGCCAACGAATCAATTCGCATTGCTTTGCCGACAGTGAATATAATAACAAAAATATGTACTTTGCAGTTGCTTTGTGAAGTTGTATACTTGTGTTTTAAAAGTGCGTATTTCTGCTTTCGATCTCAATCCGTGCAAAATTTGTATCGTTATTAAGGATAAAAAAACATAAAAATTCAAAGAATGGGGAGGGGGGTATGCTGCCTCACTGGATCTGCGTCTGTATGAAACATAACATAAAACTACTATTTTCGTTACCAATTAATGGAAATGTTACTCTTCCAGTAAACGCTACAGACACATTAAGTGTGTTCCGTACAGCGAACCGGTTGTGGATATTAATTTTACATAGCTGTGTTGCCAATGTTGTAAGAAATTATTTGGACGTGTACCACACGTGCGTATAGGAGTGCTGAGAACTTGCATATAGCGAAGAAATTTCCCATATATTTATGACACGTGTCCTATTAAATTACGACAAAAGTAGCATGTATAAGAAAAAATACCAACATTGCAGGGAAATGATGCAATATTGTACAGTGAAATTCCCATACCACGTAGCCTATACGTTATTTCTTTCCGTGTATAGGGATTTACATTGTTGGTTATTGTTGTTACGATTATATTCAGAGTCCTGAATTTAACGTAGCTGTACGTGACTAGAGCGTTTTTTTTTCAGCTGCTTTCAAGTCAGCCTATACCTCAGTGCATTGTAAAAAAAATAATACAAATTATTTGGCCTTAGAAGTTTTACCGAAGTTTGGTTTTCTTTCGGGTGTAATGTAAAATCTTGGTAGTGATCACGCGTGAAACTTATGTTTGCCCACGCTGTTCTTAATTTACGAGAAGCGGTATATGATCGCAGAAAGTTACGCACTTTTACTTGCTGTTAATTACTGTTAGGAAGTTTTAATTGAGTTCGGTATGATAAAGCTCCTTCATCCTGTATCAGTGGTGAGTCGCAGTCGGTAAATTATTCCTTCCGCTCGGGGAATTTACAGCGCCTTTTCACCCTACTTTTTTTTAACGGTCGCAGTCGCAGTTGATTAATGAAACGTGACTTTTCGTGAGCGGCTTTGTGTAATTCATACCGCGCCTTTTCCCTGGAGCAATTACTCATGTGTTAATTAAATTCGCCGTAACGGGAACAACGGTACCCTCGAGTGCTCAGGCCACGTCCAAGTGATTGGGGTCACTGGTTCGATCCCAGACAGATTCCCAGGTGGGAATTGTTGTGTGGGGGGGGGGTGTGGTGGACACTGCAGTGGTGCAGGAGACTTCCCCGGGGTGCTCCCATCAACGTTCCACCGTCTTCATTCCGCAGCCAGTCCGTCCCCTTGTCACCCATATCTTGTCCATTCTCCGGGGTGGCTGGAACGATAGGTTCGACTTCGAGACAGCTTGCTCCAATAAAATTTCATCTTCCTCTCATATTTTATCCTGCTTGAACCTCGTTGGTTTAAAATTTATCATGACTTGTTCGGTTGACATTGACTGTTTTTTATCAGTTATTGTCCGATCGCTAGGGAGTGGGTAAATGTGATGTCCCCTTCCCGAATTCAGGACTGGGTGTTGTGTTTGTCGACATGTACCCTCATCCCTCCGGAAGGCAATAGCGAACCACCAAAGACTCATCACTGCCTAACAACCCCATGTGTCTGTCCCCTTCATGCCGTCAACATCCACACGGTAAATGAACATTGCGTCAAAAATTCAGTTGTGAATAGTAGTCCATTTACTAAGCGAATGCAAGCCCTAAAGCGGTTCCTTTGTAAAAGTATTTCTTTTTTTATTCGATTAAATAGCCCGGTGATGGGAAATAAGGGGCGGTTGTCACACATCCAAAATTTTATATATATATATATATATATATATATATATATATATATATATGTGTGTGTGTGTGTGTGTGTGTGTGTGTGTGCTGAGCCTTGAAGAACGACATGAATTGACGGAACGAGAAGTCAAAGAAAACGGAAGAATCCCGAGAAAACCCGCAGGCCAACGGTAAAGTCCGCCGTGCGAAAGATCGGCATCGACCACCGTGGTTTCGTCTTGGTTAAAATGAAGAATCTCTAGAATTATTTTCAAGAAGCTCTACGCTGATCTACCTGTCTCTAAATTTTAATATTTCGTGGTTGTATAATGTGTCACGTCCATTGCGTTTTTATTTTGGGGGTTAGTGTCGTCCCTTTTAAAAAAATCCTTTAGCTAGAAGACTCCTGCTGATGGAGTGCAATCGCAAGCAGTGTGGTGATTTAGGCGCTTGTCGGACCGTTGAGAGAGCGCTGGGTCGTTACTGTTATCCCGACACATACCAAAGCTGCACTCGCTAAGCCGCAAGTTTCATAAATATGCGCCAGAAGCGTACACACTCTCTACCGCAATGAAAGCGTCGCTTGTGTTTTACCTCTATCGTTTTCATACCGTTCGTAGAAGACATAGAACACAGGCTCAGTAAGATCCGCAAATACCCTACTAGACATCGTTGCGTGGTAAAGGCTGCTCGTGATAAAGTCAATCTTATGAAACCCGCTTTGCCAATAGTAATATTGAAGTTTTATATAATGGTTGATTTCAGGTGTCAACAGAATAAGCAATGAAAACACTTGTAATCGAGCGCGAATGCTATGTTAATGTTAAGAGTCATATGTACCGGGTGTACTTTTTCTGCGAGTGACCGGCTCATCTACCTCAAGACAATGAAACGGCAGGCTGAGGTGTCGTAGATCACTCGCCTGACCCACATTTTCAGTAGCGACCCCGTCTTTTTATTAGTGGAAAGTTTTAAGTAAAGTCTTATACATCTTTATATCGAAGTTTCACGCGGATCTCGTTAAGTAGTTGTTTTCGTACAATAGATTGAAAAGGCAATTTTTAGCCATTTAGAGAGACTCCGTAATTATCTTTCTCATTAACGTGATGTTCTGAAACAAAAAAAAATAGTCCTACTAGCACGGTGCAATGCTGTTTACAAGGTAGTCAGGTGGCCGCCTTAACAGGTGACGGAACGATACAAACTGAACGAAGTAAAAATTGTGTCAAATGCAGCACTCCGCGGTGACGCCGCCGCGGCGCAGAAGGGAGCTTCTTGCCGCGTACGCGACTGTACCAGGTCTGCGCGTGTTTGTGTTTTTGCCGGGTCCCCTCCCCCTCCTCCTCCCTATATCCTCGTGTGTGTGCTGCACTCTTGTTTACTCAGGCGTTCATCAGGGCCGTGTCTCGTCCATCATTTCTTCATTGTTTCCCTCCAGGGGCCTGGAATAATTACCGCCGCCAGTGAAGTCGACACGTGTTCTTTCCATGCCCGCGTCTCTCAGCTCGGCGCCGTGCGATAACATCCGCTAACTTTTACCTACGATAAACTTGGTGTGTAGGGTCAAACTAACCCTGATTTGCGGCCAAGTTCTTTTAGTTTGTGCTACTGTCAAGTCAGTGCCATATGGTAACTTTGGTTACGTTTTATAACTTCTTAAAATTTCTATTGTTTTGTTTATCAGTACAGCGGTTACAAACTTTCAGTAGCCTAGACATAGTGTACACTAAGACGATGGGAAATCACATAGCAATGCGTGGTCGGAAACACTTTCCTGCGACACAAATTACAAGAAAGAAAGCACTCGAACGAACAAAAGAGGAGATAACATATTTATTAATCCGAATACAGCAAACATGCTGGAATGTCTTTGGCTGGTGATGACGATTAATGACTCTTTATGTTATTTTTTCTTAGTTTTTTTTTTGTTGTATTAAGATTAATAAACACGTCTTTTCCTCTTGCTCCTTACCTTTCTTTCTTGTATTTTGTGTCGCCGGAAAGCGTTTCCGACCATACATTACTATGTGATTTCCCATTGTCTGCGTGTACTCTATCTCTCCAGAAAGTTTGAAACCGCTGTACTTATACATCCTTTATGCACGTGTGTGTATATAGAAAGAACAACCCTGTTAATAGGAAATCAATGAGAAAATTAACCTCAAACAAGCAGTATCAAGTTAAAGCTGTAACTTTCTTGCATAGTGCGGATTTGAAATGAGTTGAGCGGGAAATAATTGAACGAGAAGAATTTGTGTTACGTACCAGGTTCCATAATCCTCTTGTGCCTCGGCTGCTGGCCCATTTTTACTACTGGCAAGATGACACGTGATTGGCTCCTCGTTGTTGGTTCATATTCCATGCGTGTCCTCCTAAGAAATTGGGAGCCAATTGTTCAAGCAACGTTGACATTTTGATTTTTGAGATCTATTTTATCTATAAATATCCTCTGTAGTTTGTTGTTAAATGCATTGCAGTAGATGCAGTGTCATTATTTTCTTTGGACGAGTTGTTGTGTGTCAGTTTATGAGATGAATCATTCACCCGAACATTGCCGTAACAAGTATTTGTACTAGAAATTATTAAATTGTGGGAAACAATTGTGTCTGTCCTGCGTATGACAGAATACCTCTTTTGTAGCTTGTAGTAACAGTTTGTCTCGCTGTTTATATTGAGTAGAACATTAACTATAGAAGCATGATCGATTGTAACTTTTGTATTTTGTAAGTTGCAACCTTGTTCATGTCAGTTACTCAAATATATGTTGTGCTGCATGTATTCTGAATGGTTATGATTTAATTAAATTCCAGCTGTGTATGTTGACGTCCGTAGTGCTTCACTACAAGTGAGGCCGTTGCACTTCGGGTTATGTCGAGTAGCATAGGACCGGAAGTACGCTTTCTTTATTTCGGAGCGCAGGAAGTACGCTCACAAATCGATACGTCATTGTACGCGAGTGCATAGTCGGGAGCTCACCAGGAGGCGTGGTTGAGAGGCGGGGAAATAAATGAGGGGGAAGGGAGGTGTATTTGAGGCCAAACTACTTCTCTCACTTAGCGTGCGTATTCACACTAACGGTACAGCTGCTGCGCTAGTTGTTGCAAGAAGCAATGGTTTACTGTTAGCTGGGAGAATGGTGCTGCAACTGTCTATGTCGAGTGTTAGAACTCAACAAGAAGACTCCATATTGTGTCGTTAATGCTTAGGATAACAGTCTCGCCGCAGCTAAGATCCTGGATCGTGTGTTACCTAATTTAGAACTTAGAGGCCCGGTTTAACCAACCTCTGTTAAGCATGTGAATACTTTGCACGTTAAATCGTCTGTTAATCCTCTCTTTAACAAATAACAAATATTAAATGATTTAACAGACGTTGGTGAAACCTAGCCTAACAGTTTTTTTTTGCGCGAGGAAACGCTGATGCATAGTTTGTTGAGTTTCTGTTAAGGGCGTCGCCTACCTCACGTTTAAAATGCTTTGCAGGATGTTTTAAATTACGTTTTTTTAAAGAAAACTTCCACATGTGCCCATTATGTAAATGTACGGAAAGGAAAGGTACTACAAGGTAGTTTTCAAGCATCACATCGGAGTCCCTTAAAATGGCTAAAAACCGCTTTCATAACCTCTTATATATGAAAAACTACTTACAGAATTCGTGCGAAACTACTCTAGATACTTACAACGGACTTTGCTTAAAATTTCCCACCAATAAAAAGTCACCGATAAGTGTCAGTAAAGCGAATGATCTACGATACCACTGCACGCCGTCTCAGTGTCTTACAGTAGAGGCGATACCGCACCAGATGAGCCGATCAACATCGCCCTTGGCGCCGTGCCTCACTCACACTAACACACGGCCAGTAGGCGGGCCCCTTGAGTGTTGGACTACTTCCCTGTGGAATTATCCGATACGTCATAAACTACTAATACGTGTATATTTGTGTGTGTATTATTTTTTCAAATGTCAGTTTCTGTTAGTTTTTTGTACTAGTAGATTCCCTTACCCAAATTAGCCTTCTGCCGTAAAATATAGAGAGTAAGTCCTGTAAAATTAAATAAATATGAAGACTGCTCATAAATAATTTCGTAGTTTTGTCGGCCGCGGTTGGCATTTAAGCTACGTTTTTTGAAGAAAGTAGCCTAATCATACTTTGTATATATTTATTTCAGGAATGTACAGAATATATAACATATCTAATCATAATATGTACACATATCTCACGTCCAGCAGTTGGTTTATTTTCCATAGTGCACGTGTACTACTTATGTTTTTTTTGCTGTTTTATTTATTAATTACCGGATCCACATTTAAAATACAATTGTAGCGATTTAGTAGAAAACGAGGGCGGTCCAGTGACAGTAGTAAATGTTTATCCTAGGACGTACTGGTTCAATATATTTGTAGCTTTTTGGGTTGGGGGGGGGGGAGTTTGGTCTTACGCCTGAGAATCTACTCTGTGTTCCAACAAAGCGAAGGCTAATATAACTGTGCACGAAGGGAAACACATGGAAAATCCCTCCACCAGAACGCCCGTAGAAATGCATTCAAATTTCGTGTGGGTCTCGCAGATGATATCAAGGTGGTCATTGCGTGCACGTGTGTATCGAAAAAAAAAAAACAATGGGAACTGTCGGGCGGCAAGCAGAACACGATGAAAATTCCTGTTTTTTATTTATTTATTTTTTTTTTATAAAAATACTGACTGTGCTGCTTGACTAGCCGGGAAAAGGCGTTGGGGGAGATATAAAGGGGGAGAAAAGAAAGGAAAGAGGTGGCCGAATTTATGTAATCTAATTCTGTCGCCACATGTGTGCGCGCTGAGGTCGTGTCTGCAGCGCCGGGGATCAGATCTTCACAGTCGGTTTTAATTGGGGAGGAGAGTGGGTGGGATGGGGAAGAGGTTTAATTGGCGAGGAAAAGTCGCGAAGGGGATCCTACACCCTCCCTCCAAATTCCCCCTACCACCCCCCGGGTGGCATCTAGAACACCGGCGGCCTGAAAGCGAGGCCTTTGTTTACCAGAGGGTCGGTGGAAGACGGCGGGAGGGCTGGGATGCTGGAAGCCAGACCAAGAACGCTTTGCATTATGGGAGCTCCAGAGGGACGTCGCTAGTGAGGGGAAGGGGAGGGAAGAGGGGGAGCAGAGCTACGCCTAACGAGCAGATAGCGGCTGCGCACAAAGGACATTCTTCGCACGGAACACACAAGAATGGGTCCGCGAGCCACCGGAGCGTGAATCCGTGCGGAAATGTGTCTCGAGCCATAGTTGCTGGGGGATGGGGGAGGTAAGAGGGATCTGTGTCCCTCAGCAGCTGGCGAGACGTAGGGAAGACGCGTTGTCTACGGCGACCATAGGGAGAGTCGACGCTACAGTCCATCCCACGAAGAAATACACTTCTTTGACAGCTCGAATACGTCTGTAGGTTGTTCGGGATAAAGTGAGCACTAAAAAATCCCTGCTAAATTTCTATTTTCAACCAATTCGTTATCTTTCTGCGCGTAACTGCTAACGTCGGGAGCTATCTAACCTCTCTGGACACGTCACTTGATGTTTGCGCGTGTAAGATAATTTGTGCGGTCGTTAGGGAGCTATATAGTTCGATTATAAAAGTTTATTAATGAAATGAAACACAAATATGTCGATTTCAGTTGATTTTATTTCTGTATTAATGTATTTAAATAGGAAAATATACGGAACTATATTAATCATATCGCTGCCAACCATACACGTTGTAAGGTAACTATTGTTGATGTTGAATTATATGCAGTAATGGCTGGTTATTTTTTTCAAAGGTTAAATCTTTAGTTCTCACTTTATTCCGAACGACCTATACCGTATTTCACCGCTTAAACAAAAGATCATTAACTGAATTAGGAAGTGAAGGTACCGTAAATCAACTTTGGCAGCATATAACACCCGGGAAACCAACTGATAATGCACAGCGGGACACTAATCGCTACCCCAGCAGAGTTGTCCAAAAACTGTGCTCGTACGTGGAATAGACTATAAATAGACTGGACGTTTTCCAGAGAAAGATCTCTGCATCACTTTGCTTCAATGCCTTATGTGCACATCTGCAGCTGTGCTTCGTGGTTATTGGCAGCGTGTCTGTATGTAGTGACGTCACTGTGTCAATCGGGACAAGCTTACTACGTCATCTGCAGATGTGCACGTAAGGCACTGAAACAAGTTCGTGCGGAAATCAAAGTTGACTAACTATAGCTGCCCTTCTTTCAAAGAATGAACCTCTGTTGCCCGGGGAAGATATAAAGCACGTACAGTCGCTCGATAGTTAAATTTCGTTCCGTCACTAACTAGTATAACATACTGGCAACCTCGTCGGTTTTCTCGCAAGACAGAACACGCAACTTACATTTGACCTGCTTTCTTTCACTATTTTTACTCTGGCTCATCCTATCTTCATGCAGCTGTAGGTGCAGCTGCTCTGGTGTACAGTAGCTTACTCATGAAGTAAGTGTGCTTTCTGTGAATTCGGATATAGTGCTCGGGAAGGGTAGAGGCTCTTGCCTGTGGCAGAAGGGGACATTCTAGGATGCATATGAGTCCTTGCTATGAATTCGAACAAAGGAATTCTGACGTCACGTCCGTGATGCACTTTTCAAGGGCTTGAGGCCTAGTAAAGGTTCTTAGACGGCCAAATCGAACATGGCCAATGTTTTACGCCAGAGCTGCGAGACGTATGGCGAGTAACAGCGGTTCAACTCTCTCTTCCTCTTTCTCTCCCCCCCTCTCTCTCTCTCTCTCTCTCTTATATATATATATATATATATATATATATATATATATATATATATATATGGATACGTTTGCCAATATGCTTGTCTCCAGTATTAGATTAGTCTAGATTTTGCTCGTATTGTCAGTCATGCTAAATTTTTCTTGTTTTATATTATAGACCATAGACTGATAAGATATCATAGTACATTATATCAATGCTAAATGCATTAATTAAAATGTCTCGTTTCTCGTAGCCAATGTGCAAACAAACAGCGATACTAGACAATAGTTGCTGCCAACTTCCTGAACGAAAAATTTTCATGGGGAATTTTATTTTTAGGGCTCAATATCTTACGCCGAAATCTCGTCTGCGTAATTGCGTACCCATCATCTAGAGTTGTTTTACAATTTTTTTTATATTGACTTCCAAACACTTAAAATTTTCGATTGGCTTGTTCAACGTTTATTTATATAATTACCATGCACTCAAGTACAAACAAGTACAGAAATACGCACGTTACCTCAACGTGTGACACTGATATAAAGAAACACTGCCAGTAATTTTCTCTAACTTTTCACTTACGATGCGGGAATGAGTAATTCCTGCAGAAGACATAGCTGGCGCGTTCTTTCAAGCACGTCTCGTCTGGGTTATTACGTAGGTGGAAGGGAAGGCGGTTGTTAATCCATAACACGTCCCAGTATCTAGGAGGTGGGGGAGAGGGGTAGATAGTGTGGTTGTAAGGGCCGGGTGGAACTCCACAACTGCGTCATCAGCCTCACAACCGCCGACGACTGGAGTCGCTTGGGAAGTGAGTGTGTGGAGGGGGGGGGTCGGAAGTGGGGAGGACGGCGCCGAAGCAACTCCCACACGTAATCTCGCGCACAAATACCGACGCTATTTGCCCGCACTCACCCCCCCTCCCCCTCATCTCTGCGTACCACGGGGCCCCATAACACTTCCAGCAAACAGGGCGGCGCGCTGCAAATGGGATTACCCAGGCAAACCCCGCTGCGACGACGCCAACATCAACAAAAGGAGCAACTTCTTCGCCCGCAAAGCAATTACATTAATTTGCATGAAACACCTATCCGATCCGCCGCCGCGCTCGCATGACGTAAGGAGCCGTGGGGGAGGGGGGGGGGGGCAAGGGAACAAATCCCCTTTCGCTCGCTGAGGAAGATGGCGGTCGGCGGAACTAACTTAGCGTAATCCTCGTAAGACCCGCGCCGGGCGTCTTGAGGAAAGATGTGGCAACACCGCGCAGACACGAGGGAAACTGCAGCAGACCGGCGAGTCCCGACTATTATGTACATACTCCCCCGCCTTGCAATATACTACGTTGCCAAATGTTCTTCTCCGGCCACAGAGAGCAGGAAAATTGTACACTGGTATTAAGCAATGCTTAACTTTTATAAATGAAATAAAACACAATCCTCCGAAAATAATGACCTCATTGTTAATTCACGTATCAGCGCCTGTCGACATCCCAATAGTAATGTTTACTGATAATGCAAACAGTCCTAATGTTACACATAAATAAAATTAATTACTTCATAGATGTTAACAACGCAGAGTCTTTCCGATTCCAATAATAATATTTCTTATAAAATATTTTAAACACTGTCGAAATTCTTTAAAGGTTGTAGTCGATATGTTTTAATAAAATTTTAAAAATCATGACATGAACAGAACAATTTTTTTTCTGTAAGCGATTACTTGAAAGATCAGTGGCATGGAGTGTCTACAATGCCGTACAGTGATGACACGATTTCCACAAACACCGCAGTAGGAGAGAGACACGGAAGACGACAGCAGGTGAAGGTGGCATCTCACCCCACATGCAGAATTTTGCATTTATGAACTATAACAAAAATATTAATTGCAATTTCTAAAGAAATATTACAGCGTACTGTAAAAAGTGCCTACTGCAATAGTAGTCGATTTTTACAAACGCGTAGACCCTAACTTTACTACTTTGAAAAGCCGAGAATATTTATGTACGCTATTCATAATTGAAATTTAAGGTATAACTAATTTTGTCATCAATATTGGTAAGGGATTTATGCATTTATATCAAGGTAATGTGTTTTTCTGATACATTTGTAATGTGTGTTTCTAAACAACCTACAAGTAGAAAAAAACAGTTACTCTTATTTGGCTTGTGATGCCCCGCCTGTCACGCGCCTCAAATGCGTTGTGTGTTGGTAAATATGTTATTTTTACGAAACTATTGCCCATGTGCCAATGTACGAAAATATGACACACCTCGGACAAGGGCGGAATGTTATTGTTATGACACCAAGCTCGTTAATAACACTTGTTTCTAAGCCCTCCAACATACGTAGCTAAAAAAACGTTTTTAGGCTGCCGTACTTTAAAATACACTAAACTAAGATAGAAACTTGCAGTGGACTTTGTTACAGACTTTGCACCGACAAAATTATATGGCTGCAGCTTAAGAGGCCGTTCCAGTGTTTCAGGCGCATGTATGCAACCCTAATTTACCTAATATAAATCCTGGCTAATATTACCTTCGCTATAGCAATATAAGTATTACACATGTCAACATTATCTTCGTGTTTTATCAAAGACTCGGTCGTTCTTATTTTCGCTGCGTTCGCCGAAGTCGAGTATAAAGAAAGGTAGACTATAAATTTTACTAAACTTTTTTTTTGTATCAGGTTTTTAACGTAACCGTTCGTTATACTAGATTTTGCAGAACGCAGCGAAAATAATAACGACTACGTCTTTAATAAAGCTCGAAGATAATGTTGATATGTGTAATACTGTTACTGCTATAGCGAAGGTAACATTAACCTTGATTTATATGGAGTTAATGCGGGTTGCATACATGCCCCTGCATCGACGGAAATCTTGCACGCCAGTTCAGCATTTGGCTCACTGTGGCGATGCGGCATTCGATGCACGTTTCTAAGTCGCCCTTATAGCCCCGTCACTTCTGAGCCTCTAAAGATGTTTACGTAATTATAAACTTAAACAGTAAGATTTATAATTTTTTCCGTCACATACATTTAATATGAAGTATTCACAATAGATACGTTCCCTCTTACTGTTTAGTTCGTCATTAGACATTGTATTTTTAATTAATATAAATACAATTCGCCATGTAATTCAAGGTTTTAATTGTAAATACTTATGGAAACTCGTTTACTAGCCTCGCAAAGTTATTTCCTCATTTTTTATAGTAGGTTTTTTAACAGTGGCCTCTGAAATTATCAACACGGCCAAAAATACAATATCAAAAGTCTGCACCGATTGGCTGAACTGAGGCTTTAGCTCAATCTTCGCGACTCTACCGCTTAGTTCTTAAGTCTACTTATTGCTTAAGGTAATTGACTGACAGGTAGACGGCCGCCTTAAAGGCGGAAATACAGGCACCCACTGTGCCGGCCGACGCACTACGACCTCCCGGACAGCGCAGCGGGAACTGGTTTATTCATCCGGCGGCCGAGCTGTCGCAAGAATCCATTTAGCGTAGCCAGCACACGTCCATGTATAATTCATCCCCGCAGCGGACACCGTCACCGGCGACGGCGACAGCTCGATACCGAACATCCGGGCTTTCCCACGAGTTAAGGCGTCAGCCTGGGCGGACACGTATTTCGCGCGCTCGAGGTCTAAACGTGCGGAAATGTTAAGAGACTTATTTATGCAACTGACGTAATGAACGGCGTTGTAGCGTGCTGCGCGTATTCTTTTCCACGCGAAACAGCTTAACTTATTCACAATATGTTTATCTACGAAAAGAACACACATTTAAAACTAGGCTTCTATCATTTTAAAAAATACCACATGCTTATTGCAAACACGTTAGGAGCCCCACAAAATGGCTAAATACGACTTTTTTTAGACAGCCATAACTGGAATAATACCACCCGGATTAGTAAAACACAACGTTGGAATCATACGTTTGACTTTACTACCAACTTTCCACAAATAAAATTGTATGGTCGCCGCTTTAAGTCCCTTAGGAACAAGTATATAGGCTGTTCACTATAAACTGAACACTCAGCACAACTTGTAATTAACTAAAAATATGTTTTATTGGGCCAATAGATGTTAACTGTTGAGAGTGTTGAAACGTCTACACTGGTTTTTAGTTACATGGAAGTTTTCATTTTAAAAATAGTAAAGGTGGCTGGAAAACGGTTGAAAGAAAATTGTATGCAATACTCACTTTATCGTGAACGGCCTATAGTAATATGAAAACACTGCACGTCAGTTTGGCGCGCCGCGAATAGAGGCGATGTTGTTATCGTCGAGTGTGGAAAGCTGAACCTTATCGCTTCAATGTCTCCGCACATCAAACGCAGAAATTTACGTCCGGT
The DNA here is from genome assembly GCA_003012365.1 of Medauroidea extradentata. Taxonomy (NCBI): domain Eukaryota; kingdom Metazoa; phylum Arthropoda; class Insecta; order Phasmatodea; family Phasmatidae; genus Medauroidea; species Medauroidea extradentata. Next base: position 40,416 of record PNEQ01076867.1, on the reverse strand, counting down.
GTATAACCCTCTTAAGGAGGCAGTGTAGTCGCTACCTTAAATTTATATATTTTTCCCATCAAGTAAGTGTACTGTACGCATCAGCTGTAGCATAAAGTGTCATTAAATATTGCGATTTAAAATTTTCTCTCGTGCAAGGGAACGACTGGTAGACCTCGAAACATTTTGGTGAGAAGGCAGTGAATTTGGGTTAGGCGGGATCTTTCTTCCGTGATCACTCCGGGAAAGTTTTTAACGAAAAAAAAAAAAAAATAGATAAATGTAAGCAGTTGTTTCCCTGGTCGTCCAGGCAAGTGCTATTACTACCATTACTTTTAAAGAGCTAATGGTGAGTTTCGTAGTGGCGTTGCTAATAACGGTGGTTAAGAGTCTGAGCGAGATGGTCGACATGAATAACCTCCAGGCGAGGTCTACGATGACGGCCTACAACCCCCTCCCCCCGCCTGCCCAGCTATTATAGGTCCCGCGAATTCCCAACATCCCCAGCCCAACGCGACAACCCGTCGTCCTTTATCCCCGTCTGTTTATTTTTGTTTTTCTCTGGTAAGAATTTTTACGATCGTGGCTCCTCAGCCGATCTGAAAGCCGGATCTATAGCATCACCGTTTCCTGGATTTTTCTGTAGGCCGTCTGTTTTCTTTGGGCGTCCTAGAAAAAGAGATCTCGTGGAGACGGCCATTAATGAATTCTTGCGTGGAGCAGCCGGAATCCAGGAATAATTCGGCCAGAGCGGTCTCAGCTGACCGTTTAGATGCGTCCGGTCCTGCTTTTTTCTATTTCTTTTTTGAGGGCGGCTTGGAAAAAGGAGAAAGAGAGATGGAGATAAGCTTGCCAGGCAGGAGCCAAGAAATTGTATCAACTTCGTCGCGTTTGAGTCCTGTTTTTTTTGTTTTGTTTTTTTTTTATTTTTTTTTACCCGCTAACCCACCCGTCTGTGCGTCTCTCTCGCTTCGTTAAAGTTGCGCTAGTAGACGGCCCGGTAATTTTGCTGCCAAAGCCACGGTGTTTTTTTTCTCTCTCTCTCGCTCTTCCCTTTTTCCTGCTGGGCCGCAGGCCGGCTCGTCGCAAGCACCCTGTATATTTACAACGGGTGTATACCCGGACTAATACCCTCCATTCACGAATGTTAATGCGCCCGAGGGGAGAGCCAAACATGCGCGTCTGGGCTTTCAAGCCGCCGAGATTCAAGTTTCAGTCCGCGTCCGTGCCTGCTGGCTTGCCTGCTTGCTTCTCACAAAGAAACGGCGTGAAAAGGGGCTCGAGGCGCGGGGGATGGTTGGGGAACATGGAGAAGGGAGGGATAGGGTAGTGACAGAAAATCGAAATAAATTTCCGGCTACTCCATTCCCCGGCGGCTCCTGTGCTGTCTCCAGCACGATCTGTGTGAAAGTTGCAATGGTTGTTCGTCCTGCTTTCTTCGCACTGTACTCACATTCGGAAGGAGGATTGGATTTCCTTTATGTGTGGTTCTTCTTTCTCCTATACATACCTTCCACTCGCATGTTAGCTCTCGCGATGTTAGGGCTTGGTACATGAAGACGAACATATTATTTGAAGTTACAAGAACTTAGCGATAGGTATAGACAAACTGGAAACAAAATGCATGCAGGCCTATTGTTTTCTGTCAATTTTACGAGCAAACATTTTGCCGCATAGATGGATATGTTATGGACTATTTGTGATGCCGAAATTTAGTACACGTGATTGCGCCGTAAGATTAATATGAAGTTCAGAAAACAATGTATTTTATCACAAGGTTTTAGCAGTTTATTTATGCCATGCCCTCCGAAGGTGTATTTGTGTCGTTCATTAATAAAAGAATGACTTAATGCACTGTAACACGAATCGCAAAACGTTTACGTTTGTGTTATTGTGTGCAGCAGTTGCATTTCTACTATGTTAAGTCCATCAGAATTTTTCATTGCCTAACAGATTGGAAGGAAAGGATAGCATTTCTTCGGGACAATAAAACTTGTCACTTGTATATTTTTCAAGCCCCTATTCTTGGCCTTCCTCATTTGCAAAAGACAAACAAAATGTTAGCGATTATTATACAACTTCTCACTAACATGAGCAATAATACTGCAATTCAAATGCAGTCTGCACACTCATATTTCTGTTTAGCAATAATTCAGCTTACTTCTTGGGTGCCGAAGGCTTCATTTCGTATCATATTTTAACGTGATTAATTAAAGCATTAGTGTGCCAAATTCGGTTATTACTAATATTCAGCCATTGCTTTTAGGGAATATCATAAAATTAACTGTTTGGAGATAATGAGATCGCAGCTATTCAAAATTCGTGATGCAACACTGGAAGGCTAGTAGGACACTGCCAGTGAAGCAACAATTGGCAGTTAACATGGGGTCGCACAATAATAGCCACCTTTGCTATATGATGTCAGTGTGTCATGGCCAAAAGTTAATGACGTCTAGCAGTTGGTCACAAAGTTCAAAATGGCGGCCACATTCACGAGTGCACGAAATGAAAACATTCCTACTGTCTTGCCCTCTGCCCCTTCCTTCTTCTCACGCACTTGTGTGTCGGCCAATGATTGTTCGGCCCTTGTGGCCGTACAGTTGGCACGGTCAAACCAGGCACTTGATGTTCCGTATGCGTTGAAGGTAGAGAAAACCGTTTGTGCCAACATTCCCTTGAAAACGCCGCAGTTTCTCGCAACGTGTATGATTGGGTGATATATGTCTGACACAATGTAGCTGTCTGCAAACAAATAAAACAGGCATAAAATATTACAATAACGGGATTCTTATTGACTCAGTCTAATAGGGTAACAGCTTCACGTACAAGCGAAAGCTATCAATCTTTTCAAGCTTAACTTACGCTAAAACCCAACAAACAGCCAAGTCTTCCCGCGATAAACCATAATTTCTAGTTATAAGGTGACGTATGGCGGGTAGCCTACCAGCATACTGTAGCAACGTAATGACTCGTCCTGACCCCATGTTTACTATCAGTTGTAGTTCCACTGGCCATGTCCTACCAGCCCTTCAGCGTTGTAACACGAATGTTTATCGCTCTGTATTGAACTACACGCGGAAATGAAAGGGAACGGCGTCCTCGATCTCGTAAACCCACGGCGTCAATAACAGCACTACCGTGGCGTCAGTAAAAGTTATGAAACAAGATACCAGCTGAAACCTATCACTCAAGAGGGCATGAATTTTCCCTTCTAGAGCCCGGGTATAAATTTTTTGAAAATAATGATGAAACGTCTCACATTTTCGTCGAGGATTTAGTGGCGCCATAAAAGAAGTGAAGTGCTTTATATAGGAGCTCGTAAAGTTGGCTTCGTGCGGAGTGTCGGTGGTAAAAGTGCGGGTCTAGCCGTGGATGTGCGCCATCTTCCCGCTTTCCTAACGCGCCTCCTGTATCTCCCTTCAGCACACTGTGAATTGATACTCGAGGACGTGAGAGAAAACAGCTATCTCTCGCCCTTAGGATAGGCAGGCCTCGTGACGACGCTGTTGCTAGTCGGCCATCTTGAATTCATCAACTCCCCCCCCCCCCGGCTGAAAGTTTGTAGCAACTGTAACATTTCGTGTGTGCGACATTACATAAGGGAGTGTGAGAGGTGGTCTGTTTGTGACTGACGTTAGCATTTTGGCATAGGATTAGTTGCAGTCTATATTTCACCGTAAGTTCAATTTAAGGAGTTTAATAATTTTTTCACGCATTGACTTCTTAAACTTTATTAACACTTTATAACTTCATTGTTTTAGAAAAATTTTAATAGTAGTCTTCCAAAGTAAGCAAAGATTTATTTTTCTGTGGGGTAGCTACAGAAACATTACTAGCAACAACTGTCAAGAAGTGTCATCATGTTATTATCAGCCATTTTGCCCATATGTTGGCCTAATATCGTAGAAGGCGTTTAAATTATAACATTAATGGTGACAATGCACTGGCAATAACTCCGAACACCGGTTAATGTATTATAAGGCTCGCCATCAATCTCCACATTGAATTTTGTTTGCCTTTTTTTTAAAATAATTCTGAGGAACAAAATATTAAATATGCGATTATATGGCAAATTATATTTACGTTACGCCATTGGACAGGCATGACAGTTATGTAGGTCGCAATCAGTTCAAATAATTATGCATACAAATATATCTTGCTACACTTATTGGGTATGATAATACGGTAACAGCTGATCCGCCATTGCTGTACTGCAGCTTAAGGTAAACAAAATTTGCTAAAGAATAACAGATTAAAAATTTTTTCTTCTCAGAAATTAATAAAAACTAAGAATAAAAATATTCAATATGGTTATTATACCGCTGATGTACAACTTCTTGGTTTTTAAGTCGTGAAATAGTTATAAGCATCAATAAAAAATTGTTTTCTTGCAGAACCAATTTTATGTATAGTTATAAAATGTTTGCACTGAATTCGCTTTATGTGGTAAATTCTATTTGAAAAAAGTGAGAGGTAAAATAGTAGGCATATACTTATTTTTCCCTTTTCCTGTTTACGAATTTCATTTAAGAATTAATGCAAATTTAGCACAGAATTGTTAACGAACATACATATACAATTGGTTATAAAAGCAGACATTTTTATTTGTATTCTAAAACAAATATTACTGTTTGATAATAAAGAATTTGTACATCAGCGGTATAGTATAATACTAAGTAATAATAATCGGTAGTTTTGTGGTGGTGTGTGCCTGAACCGCCACGCGCATACTACTTACACGACTGTACAGCGCGGGTGGTTGTGGTCGAGTCTTGTCACAAGACGCCACTGCGCTCAGGAGCGTGGGCCACAACTTCGCCATTGTGCGCATGCTAATTAGCACCGCGAAACAGAATTAGCGTGGCCCTGTTTCCCGCGCTTCTAGCTTGCCGGTGGTCCGCTCCCCCCTCACCCCTAGCTCCAGGGTTGCCAGATGTAGCGGTAGAAAACACACACGAGGCACGGTGAAACTATCGTATGTTACATGTGGACGTAGTGTGTATATACATATATAGTATACATAACAATACATACGTACTTAACATTACATACGTAACATTACATACTTAACATTACATACTTAACATTACATACTTAACATTACATACTTAACATTACATACTCAACATTACATACTTAACATTACATACTTACATTACATACATAAATATATACAAACAAAAATACATACATATATTACAAATAAACATAGATAAATGAAGCAGAACGAAAGACCAAACTAAAAAACGAGGACATCTGTAATAAGAAACTCTCAGGACAGCATAGACAAGTTATCGTAGGTACTAGCCTGTTTTGTCACACCATGATGATAGACTAGTGGGACATTAAAACACACACACACACTCATATATAATTATATTATATATATATATATATATATATATATATATATATATATATATATATATATATATATAGTTGTCTGACTCTACTTTATAGCTGCTGTCAGACTTCCTGTGCGTCTTCTGTAATGTGCTTGCGATGTAGGCCGGGTTGCTAGAGTCGGACGCTATACGTTATCCACTTAAGGCGGTCGCCTACCACATACTTCAGTTGTTCGTAAATACATTTCTCAATAAGCTATTCCAGAGGTGACCATTGTGTTGATTCGCGAAAAGAAAACTCACTTCGGACAAAGAGGGAATGTGCTTGTTAAAACACTATGCTCATTAAAAATACTGTTTCCAATCCCTCAAACATAGCTAAAACGGACTTTTCAGACTGCCGTACTGAAGAGTACTAACCGGATGTATGTTAAACACTCTTACAAACGTGCACTGACCTTTGCCACAGAGTTTCCACCAATAAAATTATATCGTCGCCTTTTATAAGTCCCGTAGTAAAAATGGATCGGCGGGAACCTTGCACGTCGCTTCAGCGCTAGGCTCGTGTCTATGCGACATTTCATGCGCGCTTCACACTAAAACGGCGCTAGAAAATAGCTCCTGTGCTATTCTGTAGTACTTAAGTACCTAAGCCCAATGTTATACAATATAACATAGTATCTCGCTGCAAACATGCGGAGATGCGATTGCTGTGTATAAATATTAACTGTTACATTTTGGGAGCGGAAACTTATCAAGTATTCAATGGCGGTGCACGTAATTTTGACACGGCAATTTCGGGAATTTTCTGCGTTCGCCCCGATGTAGTGTATCTGTTGCAGTAACACATGACATGACCGAAATTCCCCAGTTTCGTTGCTACACAACCATTTTTGATGGCTAGTCAGAAACTCACCAAGTGGGTATTTACCCGGAATGAATGAATGACTAAAGTTTCGCTGTATTCTGAGACTGTCTAGTTTGTTCACGAGTAGAGACCTGAAAAATTCGCGAGTTCGCTGGCCTGCAAGAATATTTGTGAACTGAAGCAGACATGTGTTGTTAGCTGCTTGCTGTTAAAGCGATGTATGTCTGTATAAGTTATATTTTCATTATTGACTCAGAGACTTCCAGATGTCAAATAAAAGTCAAAGGCCAGTTGCGACTGTAACACAAACTTACAGTTGTTGGAATTCTAGCTTGCGTACAAGTGGAAACGCGAATTTTTCAGGTCTCTATTCATGAGCGAGTCCAAGCTCGCTTGGTCGTGCTCTTTTATCAACCACAGCGTTCCTGCAGGGCTGCGCTTGCGAAATTGTGATTTGCCAAGGAAATGTTTCCTCACGAGCAGAGTACAGTAATTGCAGTAATTGTATGTTCCAGAGAAGAACAGGTTCGTGGAACTATAAAAACCGAGAAAATTGAGGATTGTGGCTCATTCCCTCGTATCTTCACCGTAGATTACATCGCATGCGGTAACTGATCCCTCGCGACACTGGTAATCTTCCTTAATTCTGGCTCGTTTTTAATTTGTTGATACTATCTCCGTCGCGGGCTTGCTCTCGCGGATAAAAATACGGACAAAACGCCCAGGAAACGTGTTTTTTTTCACTCTGTGATAACAAAATCCTCGCCTGCTAAATAATTTGTAGGCCCAGAGATTACACAGAATGGATAGGGCAGACAAGGCTATGATGTATTGTGTGTTGAAAGTCTGAGGTTATAAACACGCTGCACTTGTATCGTCGGGTCGTTCGAGTGCTGCGTTGTGTGGACAAGTCGTAGAGAGTTCGGTATACAATCCACGCAGCATACATGCTAAAACTTTGCCAGCTCCTCTCAGAATAAATATGCAAAAATCCTAAAACACTATTTACAGCAAAATAATGTCGTTTATGACCGCTATGTACTGTGAAATTTTAATCCCTTTATGAGGATGCTAACAGTTATTTTAAACGAAAAATTGTGGTGTAATGTTACCCCATAATATGGCGGTATCTATAAATGAGGCAAGCTTATGACATAAAACCAATTAGCTGTGAGATTAAGTTTCCTGTGCTAGACGTTGATAAAAAAACCAAAGCGTACATGTTAGCAATCCACTATACTCTGTTTCGTTTGCAACTGAGCATTATCTGTTAGTAATGCCAGAAACAGTACAGAGTCAATGTTACTGTACGTGTTGTGAAATAAGCCCCTATGATTCAATTTTTCCGGCATACATTGTATCAAACATGTACAGCATATTAAAAGTGGGCGAAATCATAAATGCCCAAATGTTCTGAAGTTACACAAAACATTGAGTGTATCAAGGCTGATGTGTTATTAGCGTTTGTCATTACTTATTGTTGATCGAAGATGTACTAATGCAATACAAATTATTAGGAAAACTTAATGAAATAAAAATATATACAAAATCTGTGTCGTGTTCTTGATGGAAGGGTGTAGCGAAATACAGAAGGAAAGATAGGTCATCTGTTGGTTACATCACGTGTCATATACATAACTGGAGTATCTACGGCACAAAGAGCAATCATAAACAGCTCCCCAGTGTCTCTGGCCGCCTGAGTTCTCTTTCAAGTCGCCAGCAGCTGCTATCATTCCCATCCGCCTCATAGTGCCCCCCCCCCCTTTCTACAGCCCACAACAACCCCCGAGGAAGGAGGAGCAGAAGGAAGAAGATGAAAACACCACTTCCCGTCTGACCGCGTAGCGATCGCCAGCCGCTCCTCTATCGATTCCGAACCTAGCCGCTATCATTCCTCTGTCTTGTCTTCTCGCCCTTCTCGAATTCTTTTCAAGGTGTAACATTCCATCGCCATCTTGGATTGATTCAATTTTTGCAATAATTTTGTTTCCCATTTATTTGTGGACGCTTGGCTGTAATCCACCTTGAATTTTTGGTTACAACAGGCAGGGAAGGAATGGTTCATTGTAGCTATTGACGAATGTGGAAAGAAACTATACTCATTTCTAGACCACACGAGAAATGTGAGTAGGCTACTCAACGATAGGCATGGTCAGACCCGATGTGCGCCGAGCATACACGAACATTTCCGAGCTGCGTGGAGGTGGAGGATATCTTGTTGTTTCTTGACGTCGCATCCTCATGCGTGACCATCACGATCAGAGTTTTACGGTTGGTATCCACGAACTCCGATGATGGCTTTCTTGCGTGGTCCTTCCACTCTTTCCCCCGCCAAACTCGCGCCAGACCAAACGACGTACGTTATTTTTAAGACGGCCAGCGGGGAAAAGGAAGTCAGAGAAGTACCGTGCACAACTTGCTTACTCACACAACTAAAGATCGTCTCTGGGTTTAAATAAAAGTGCTCGCATTTGAGAATGCGTGAAAAAAAAAGCGAGGGGGAGTCCAGAAAGCAAATTTAACACTTTGTAAGTTTCTTGAACAAAATGCAATCGTCGTAGAGACCGGTATAATTCGTGGGTTCACTGACATGTAGGCTAGCTTACAAGAATATGTGTTCTCAAGCCGACAACAGCTGTTCATTAGCTGCTCGCTGACACTGTGAAATAGGCCTACATTATAGTTACATTGTTATTATTGGCTCAGTAACTTCCAGAAGTTGTCAAATAAGTGAACGGTCAATTGTGAAAGTAGCACGAACTTTACATTTACTGTAATTCTAGCTTGTGTCTGAAATAAAACGCGAATTTGTAATGTCCCTACAATATGAGCTTAGCATATCTTTCGTCATGCCTTTACAAACTGCATAAAACGTTTCCCAGTGTTCACTGTGGAAGAGCATACGTGCCGGTGCAATTAGAGCAAGGTCGTAGTCGCGCCCCGACGGAAAGCAGAGGAAGGGGTTCGGGGGAGGGGGGCTGGGTTTATCGGTGCGCGAAATGGTTGGTAGCGCAGCTCGACAGACTTCTCTCACTCACGTATTTCTTCCCAGCAGCTGCCACTGCGCAGTAATGCCCACCGGTGCGTGGAACGTAATTCCCCCCTCCCCTCCCGTAAACTCTGATCAGCGGTAATTTTTTTTTGTTCTTTGTTTTTTTTTATTATTTCCATGCCGTGAATGAACGGCGCGATTTGAATTTTGTTGTTCCTGCGTCGTGTTTTGTTCCGACGAGCTCGGGGGCATATAAATTAGCCCCCTTGTAGCCCGTACGTTTGTCCCAAGAGTGTCACGGTAGGTTTCGCCCCGGGCGAAACAACGAAACAAAATGAGTCTTGCTAGAGGAAGTTGGTGGAGCACATGGGGGCGAACTAAAAAAAAATGTTAACCCCTCCTTACACCTCTTCCATCATTCATCCTCCCGTAGAGAATGGTGGTCGGTCACGAGTCGAACAATTTATACTGTCTGAAACAGGGGGAAAAAAAGTGAGTTGCCTTCCCTTATTCCTTTCCGGGCTGTGGCGGTAGATGGCTGTGGTCGGCCGTGATGGGCCATGCACGTAAGGCGAGTTCGTGAGGCGTGCCCGACACCGCAGGGTCATTACTTCCCAAACAACCAGGGCCCTCGGGGGAGGGGGGGGGAGAGAACCATCGACAGGGTTGGCTGCTCGTAAATATTTTAACAGCTGCGGCGTTGGCAGCGCAAGAACCGCAGGCTGACCTTCCACGCGGACGTCCCTCCGCGGCCCTTCTTCGACATGACGAGGGCGCCTTTTGTTGGCTCAGGAGTTGTACCTGGATGGCCCCGGGTCTGCCCCGACTACTAAGGCCGAGTATCTGCAGTTCCGCTGTTGTTTTGTTGGCCCTATGAGCATTGATGTCGTCAAGAAAGTATTACTTCTATAGGTGGTTCGGGATAAAGTGAGCACTGCTATAGTTCTATTTACAACCGTGTCGTATCTTTCCGCGCCGGGAAATGTCTGACCTCTCTGGACACGCCATGTGATGTCAGCGCGTGTAAAAGAAAATGTGTAGTCAGTATGAATCGATACCGTCTGATATAAAAAAAAGTATAAAATACAATTGTCGATATCGGTTGATTTTGTTTAGTATTATTGAATTTAAATAGAAAATACACGGAACTATATTGCGTAATTTCGCTGCCAACCATACAAGCTAGTGATATTTTTCAAAGGTGAAATTTTTTGAGCTCACTTTATCCCGAACGACCTACACGTTGCATTCCTGTATATAACCGATGTTTCTGAATCGCCACAGTCACTCTGTTATCGTACTCTATTCTTCATAACTTCAGTTCTGAGAGCATGTTTCTTTTTGTTTGCTGCACATGTTTATTGCAGTGTCGGTGGAGCCCCATGAAGACATTTCTGCTCCAGTTTGTCCCACTGACTTACGCGCACATCTGTAGCGTTGCTTCATAGCCAGTGACTGGATGTTTGTAACTATCACCTGTCTTAACTTTCCACTGATAATCTCAGGCACTTCGCGGTAACCTTACTCTGATTGGCACAGTGGAGTGAGGCCCTTCAATGGAGAGGCGTCGGAGCGAAAGTGGCGAAGGAAGCGGGAGATTCCCGAGAAAACCCGCCGACCAGCGTCGTCGTCCGGCAGGATTCCCACATGCGAAAATACGGGGGGACCCATCCCGGCAGGAATCGAATCCGGAATATCAAGGTGTGCCAGGGGCGTCATTTCAGATTTTTCTTTGTAGGGAGGGGGGGGGGAGCAAGTTTTTTTGGCGACAGTGACCTTGTCGCATCTTTTTTTATTAATTAAGCGTGTATAAATAAATAAAAATTTAATAATAAAACGTCGGTTTTATGTGCTTACGTTAGTATTATTTAAATAACAAAATACACACAACATTTTTTTACACATTGCTTTCTAAATGCAAGGGGGGAAGGGGCTAGTCCACCTAAATGACGCCTCTGTATGAGAGGCAAGGGCTGTAGCCGTCGGTGCTAAAGAAATTAGAAACTGAGCATATGCATGTAGTCGAGGGGCCAGATAGATGTACCTACCAGACGTGGACAGTGCCGTGTGTATGTGGCAACCCAGCTGATGGGGGACCTGAGGCGTGACGACGTGTGTTCGTATACCACGCACGTCTGCTGCAAGACTGACGTTTCCTTCACTTATTCCACGCCATGCCGTCATCGTGCACTTCTTCGACGTTGATAGTTGGCTCTACGCTTGCGTGCTGCTGATGTCAACCTGTATGTCCGAGCAGTTACATATCTAGTGAGGAAGGGGGGAGGGGTGTGTTCCCCGGGCGGAAGGCTGGCCGCAGCCTGTCCTAGAAAGTTAGGACACGAAGAAGATATAGTCGCCTTGGATGAGCTAATACAATTAAGGACATTGGTGCATGAAACACAGAAATAAATTAAACTATTACTGTGCTATATATATACATTGTTACATATCCTGCCTGCAAAATTGGTAGTTGCAGCTGCATACATGAGGCATTTGTGAGGAATTTTGTTGCCTGCAAACTAAACTAAACTGACGGGTTTAATTTCGAAATATAATATTTACAAAGTACGGGTTTTGCGTAAAAGAAATCCAAATTGGAATTTACTAAAGCGAAGGTGATATTACGTTAGAGTTAGCTATTTCTTATGTTTATTTGTTACTACGTTTGCCAGCGTTATTTATTTGGTGTGTTTTAGCTTTAACATTTACAGAAATAGCATGTTATTTTGTATTATTATCAAAGGTGTGTTGATATAAAAATAAATAAAATTGCCCACGGAACTAAGCTTTCCTGTTTATTAACTATTCATAATTATTTGCAGTTGTCTAATGAGTTATAATCTAAAGAAGTGTGTAACGTTTTATTTTTTTTTACCATAAGGTAAGTTACCTATGTCGAATTTCTAGTTGGTTCTTCGAGTCTGCTATAAAGTAACCTTTTCTTGTAAATGTGAAAATATAGGGCTAAATAATTTTATCAAGATTTAGCAACTATGCATAAAGGTTTTTTTTCTAATAAGTTGTATTTTTGAAGAGATATTCCTACGTATTATCCCTATTAAGAATTTCTGCAACAGAGCGCCTGCCAATACTCTTGGCGTGTACCCAGCATTAAAACACAATACAGCCAACGGGATAGAAAAAAAATATAATGTGCAGGCAGCTGGAAGAAAGTACGCGTGATTTATTGCAGAGGCGCATCTGGCGTCGGCAAATGAACGGGAAGGAATCGAGCGAGCGTGTTTTGTGTAGCGTGAATTTATTTTTTGTTCATAGCAGGACTCTTTCTCTCCCCCCTCTACATATCGTACACGAGTCGTCTTGCTATGATAATAATTTAATGTCGTTGATATATGTATCTCAGATATTAACAGCATGCACCGTACTGTGATAAATGGGCCGCTTCTAAAATACGTGCTTCGTACGTCTTAAAACAAACTGTGTATAGGCTTTCTTTATTGAATGCTGTTGGAAGATTTATACCGCTGATACTATTTTCTTGCTCTAAAACGATACGCAACTCTAATAAATATTTCACGTTTTGCGTGTTTGTATAGCTCAAAAACACCCAGACAAGATTTAGTTAAAAATTTTAATAATATCATATGAATTACTGGTTTTGCAAGGAACTTTTTTTTTTCCTTTCTCGGACGTTGTTTTCAAATTATTATTTGGGCTCAGTAAGCAAGGAATCAGTAAATAAAATGGCTGACTTGCAACGTACGACGCGCGGACGAGGTATTTCTTTTAAGTTTATCAAGTATTAAATGTAATATATATGTAGAGATGATAGTTTATCGCGAAAATGTTTTGTGCCAACATATCCTTGAAAACACTATAATTTCTTGCAACATTATGATTGGTTGAGATACGTCTGCCACACCGTAGCTGTCTGCCAACCAATTACAGGCGTCAAACATTACAATCTCGGTATTCTTATTGGCTCTGTCAAATAGGGTAACAACTCCTTGTACAAGCGAAAGTCAGTAATGTTTTGGTTTTCTGAACGTGTGTTGAAATCGAGCAAACAGTCAAGTTTTCCCGTGATAAACCGTCATCACTGATAATGGAATATCGCGAAACATTTTTGTGAAAACGTGTCCCTTGAAAACGCTGCACTTCCTTGCAACATGTACGATTGGGTGATATACATCTGACACAACATAGTCGTCTGCAGACCAATAACAGGCAGAAATATTTAACAGTAGAATTCTTATTGGCTCAGTCAAATAGGGTAACATCTACGCGTAATAGCTAGAGACATGAACTTTTCGCGAAAAGAAATTTGCCTCACTTTGTGTCAGTGACTTGTGTGCACGTCTGCAGACTTGCTTCACGGTCAGAGATTGGATGTTTTGACATTCGTGTGTCGTGAGGTTTTACACGCAAATCACAGACGTGTGGTGTTACAGTAACCTTATTGTGATTGGTACAGTCAAATGAGAAACGTCAC
>PNEQ01076867.1:12361-26679 GCA_003012365.1 Medauroidea extradentata | reverse complement strand
ATTCATGTCTCTAGTAATAGCGAACAGCAGTATTAATAAGCTGAAAGTACGTTGAAACCCAGCAGACACTCAGGTTTTCCCGCGATAAACCGTCGTCTTTAATTATACGATGTGGCAGCAGGAAAAGCTCGAAAGTCTTCTCTCGTTTAGTTTATTAGTTTTCGCTGCGGGGTATAGAAAATGAAGTCAAGCATAGCCACGTAGAAACGCTGGCGTTGGGAACTACTCGGTTGGCAGGTGAAGCGAAAGCCGTAGTTGAAATGACGGCTTACCTTTGCAGGATATGATTTTTTTATTTCCCCGGCGAGAGGATGCCGGTAGCTACTGCGTACTTGGCCCGTTGTTGCGCTGAGCTGTCAGCGTGCTGTCCCCTTGCAGAGCCGACCACACGTGAAGTGCATCTCCCCCCCCCCCCTTTCTTCCCCTGCACGGCCAAGTCACTCTACTACCATGCAGCAGCGTAGTTCCTAGTACGCGCAGGTTCACGTGTGTTCATCAGCACGGCGGCAGAACCTCTACTTTCCCCTTTCCCGTGGTTCTCACCCCCTCTCTCTCCACCTAACACTCCTTTCCCCGCCCTCAACCTGCTGTCTCCTGCCACACGCGCTTTTTGCACTAATGTCGCACAAAAAAAAACACTTCAAAACACCGCGGATTCGGACCTGCGCAGCGACCGACGAAACTGTCAGAAGCAGCGGCTCTCGATGTTAAGGTCAACTCCCTGTTTACGTAAACACCTGCTTTGAAATGTCACCACACTTTCCTCTAACAGAGTTTGTATACGATTGTATTCACGTTTTTTTAAATGTGACTAGAAGATATTAACTAAAAAAATCTATTAGTGTGTGAGCGCGTGACTGAGGCCGTGTCCCAACTCGCTGAAAGAGTACTCTCTCGTCCACTCTTGACGTCACAGAGGGTACTTTCTACTGTCCCAACTCAAAAGGAGAGTGTGCATTATGAGAGTGAACGAGAGTGAGTGATGATGTTCCCTCGCAGCTCACTCTCGCATCCTCTGTGGCAGCTATATTGCTTTAAGGTTAAACCATTTTATTTGTGTTTGTTAAGAATTATAAGAATTATTTTTACTCATTGTTCGTTGTTTTAGCCCGCCTTTCTTGTATTTAATAAATATATTATAGTAGATAATAACAATAACCTACATGAAATATATTGTAGTTCGCAGTGTAGATTATTTATTTATATACTTACAATTACTGCCGATAGAATGCAGTGTACGGAATGCATATTGCGAGAGTAGACGTCCCAATTAGAATAAAGTGAGCCAGAGTGGCTGAGAGGGAGAGAGGGTAGTGAGAGTGTATACACTCTTGAATTGAGACACAGCCTTAGGCTGCGTGTACGGTATGAGTCTTAGTTTCGCAGCATGAGTAGAAAATGAAAACATTTACGTCATCGCTAGATAGTTGGTCACCGTTTATATATTTTCGAAATAACTTATCTTCTGGGTGAAAAGAAAATATTATGTCTGCACGTGGAGTAAATCTAATTCCTTATGTAACTCTCTAAGAGAAAGATGTATATTAAAAAATTACTGCTAAAATTAGAAGTTTTTATATTATAGGTATCTGCCGATCGGGACAGGAAAATGTTGCGAATTCAACGACCTGTGTGTTAGAATCAAGTATCATACGCGCCCTCAAGCCGGAACCATCTGTCAATTAACTGCTACTGGAACAACATACAGTGAGTGAATAGACGGCGCTTGAGTTTCCATAGGACAATGGATCGTAGCTTGCAGGTAATTTAATCTACGGATAATATATTTTAACCCAACACTTACTTAATTACAGGCATTGTTTCGGTATCATTTTCCTTGTCGCTTTTAAAGTGGGGTCATGAACGAGATTTACACAATTTGAATTTAGAGGTCTTTTGCGTACACAAATCTTAAAATTTGTAAGTTGTGTAAGAAATAGTGTCAGCCTTCCAAACTTAGTCCAGATACGATTAAATTATTGGTGGAACCGTATGTAGGTAACAAATATTTAAAACTTACTTAAACGTAGTATGTTACATGTATTACGGCAGTGGAATACATATTAGGGAAATATTTTCCGCCAAGTAATTTTTATATCATTGTAAAGTCACAGACTAAATGGTAACGCAGACGAAGTGAAATGACGCGGCGGCTCATTTGATACGAGCGAACTTATCCGCTTATTGGCTGCCCGAGACTGGTGATGCCAGCCCAGTGTCTGATTGGCTCCTGCATGTTATGGCAGGTTTCCTATTGGCCTGGTTGCCTTCTAGCAGGGCAGCCGCGTTACTCTGATTGGCACTAGGCGTTCCCACCACGTTGCTGACCAGCGAAGCCATTTTGTAGGTGTGTGTGATTGGGTTTGCCGGCCTACCGTGTGTTTTACTTCTGTATTCCTAAATATTCTGTGGCAGAGTCTTGCACCTTACGTGACTGAACGATTGTGGAAATGTGAGTACTAGCTCCGAAGCGTGTGTCTCTAACCAAATTCGGAACTGAACAGACCCCCACGTTTATTTTTAACTGAGCATGTATGAACGATGCAAACGTACTTCTGTCTAAATACTCGATAGACGCAAAGTTACAACCACTTTGTACCCGTTACGTGAACCCTCGCATTTCTGTGTGTGCGTATTTAATTCCTCTACAGTGAGCAGGTGCAGATTTTGCGTTGCACCCATAAAAAAAGCGATATTTAATCAGCCCCAAGAGAAATTAAAACACCGTTCACTGGTGACGCACCAGAAATATAATTAGTCCAGTGAAATAGGATCGTACTGTTAATGGAAGAGGAATGTTGGGCATGAGCAAGCTTATTTGGAATCAGAAGTAAACAGACCTACTTACCAATCTTGCAGCTTTGTAGATTAAATAAGGGATTGATGTTCAATATTTTACAACTGGGGGATTTTGAAAGTACGATCAAGCATATTCTATGGGAAGTTTTTTTGAAGAATTCTATCAAGGATAGAGATTTTAAGAAACGTCTATGGAAAGATGTTAAACAGGGCCTCCTTTTTTTTAATAACAATGACTGGAGAGGTGCACATGGAGCGTTATTATTCAGCGACTAGTTAAAATTCACTGACCTATATACACCAGAAGACCCTCTGTGATGTTATTGGCCCCGTGTCTTCATGTCTATGTGTGCCCGCATTACGAGATAGTAGGTATTTTACATGTTATCCTACATCATTGGTTGAATAAGTCCTTACTTCACACATACTGTCGCTGTCGGCCAAAAACAGAAGTCAGCTGAGCACACTGTAACTTGAGTCCAGATAATAACGCGGAATTTGCACAAAGACGTATTCGCAGACCAGTGAGTGAGTGAGAGATTTTGGTCAGCGCTCAACATCTAGGTTGGTGAGGGGTGACATGAGGTGCGGATGGAGCAGCGCCGGAATATCTCCGAGAAAACCCGCCGACCAGCGGCATCGCCCGGCACGAATCCCACACCGTCGGGAATCGAACCCGGACCGCCTTGGTGGGAGGTGGATGGTCTGACCACTCGGCCACAGCGGATCCTCGCAGGACAGTATATTACTCAGCAGTCACTGCTTGACCCCGGCACCCAGATGCGTTAGGCAATTACTTTCATGCGTTGCAACAGAAGGACCGAACTCCTAACACGACTTTCAAAGTCCTCTGTCTCGAACCTGGAAGCAGCTTACAGCGATTCGACACTACACTTTGTACCGCTACGACAGGTCTCAAGTTTTCTTACCGAGCGTACCTCTCACGACTTTCGGCTTTATTGCGCGTCGTTAAAAGTTACTGCCGGTACGGCTTAAAATGTAAATTTTATTGGCCCCGAGCATGGCAGGGCCCGCAGAAAACTGCGCCCTGCAGATAGCTAGTTACGCCCTACCGTCGCCTGAAGCATTGCTGAAGATAATTCCGCGTCCCTTTCGCCTTCAAGACGTAGAAGTTGTAAACGTTAATTACAGCTCCTGTTTTTCAAGGTTTACTGTCGAAGTCATTTCTTAATACGTTTATTGTTGCGCGAACGTCTTTTCATTGGTCTGTGACAAGCATTAACATTCAGTAGGCGATGCAAATATTTTTGGGATTTTTGCTGGCAACATTCAGTTCGGTTAACGACGCTAATTTCGCTCGTAGTTTTGTGAGTTTCAGTCATTCGTAGGTGCACTTACAACGACAAATCATACTTATCGAGTGGTTCATAAAAAACAGATTTGTATGCCACTATTTGAAAAAGAGATTGTGTTTGTATTCTGACGTTACCGTAAGTTTGCATATTGTTATCACAAGCTTAAAAACAGTATCACATACTTTTAAAAAGCTTACATTGCGCTCGAAATTGGGTTATTTTTGTTTTACGGAAGTAGTGTTTGACATACTGTCGTAGCGGTATTATTTACTACCTATCTAGAAATTATGAACCAACACCTGCTGAATACAAAGACTCAGTATGCAACTGATACATCACAGGTGACCTAACCTTCCTGTAAGCATGCGTATGCTTCTACCGATGGCTAGAGGCCGGAAAAATTCTCGGGTTCACAGACCTGTAGGTTAGCCTCTAAGAATATATGTGAAATAGTGCAGACAGCAGCTGTTTATATTAGTTGCTCGCTGACACAGTGAAATGGGCATGTATTCAGAGACAGTTTTATTATTGCCTCAGCTACTTCAAGGAAGTGTCGAGGAAGTCAACGGCCAATTGTGAACACGATACAGACCTACAGTTGCTTGAATTCTAGCTTGAGCCAAAAAAATAAACGCGAATTTTTCATGTCTCTACCGATGACGTAACAGCGAGAGACGCAGATTTACTGTATTTAAAGAAGCCTTATTAATGAAATGTATGTGGTTGCGGTAACTGCACAGCTGGAACAAAATGGGCTCACGGATCAACATCCGTTAATGCAATAAAGTTTTTTTTGCACGCTGTGCAGTGACATGAAGAAGGTTGAATGTGAGAACTGTGGAGAAGTGTGAAAACGCTCGATTCTTCGCGTAGGTACTATTTATAAGAAGCAACTGCAGGAGACAGTCTGGGACACCCCTCCCCAGCCTCTCCTCACACATACTCGCTGTGGTGTGCCACAGCGACGTTTTCACTTTCCTACCCTCCTGTCTCCTCCAGGAGCAGTCTTGACAAGCATGACGATCCTGCCGTAGTTACCTCCTACCCCCACAACACCCTCCTTGTTCCACAGCCTTCTTTCCTCGAACCCTCCTCAGATATGCATGGGATGGGAGCTCCGCGCCCCGTGAAAGACCCTGTTTGTTGATAACACGGGTAAACTCGCGCTCCTTGTTTACCAGTCGCCAGTTTATTTTTACGTGCCCCCTTCCTCCCTCCTCTCACCCAATGGGCCATGCAGCCGGAGCCATCCCTCGTCGACGTCTTACCCCTCCCCTCCCCAGGAACCATCCTTACAGTCGCTTGACCCCCAGACGACGTCGCGTCGCGGGATTTGTTTGCAGTGAAAACACGTCCGGCGTCGGGCGTGACTCTCGTCCCAGCTCGGAGTTATCTTTATTTTTTTTTTTTTCGTTCTTTTAACGTGATGGAAGGGGGGAAGGTAAACTGGGCTCGGGTAAGAAATAGTGAGGGGCGGAAGATGCGGAGGCCCGTGACTTTTTTTCCCCCGTCAAAAGACTCCCAAGCCTTTCTGCGTAAAAATGTTTCGTCGGGGCGGGGGAAGCGCCGCTGGCTGTTTGCAGTGGGAAGACAGTTCCGCTTCGTCCCAGAACTTCACATCCACACAAGGCGAGGTTTTTAGTTTGTTCCTCTCTCCCTCCACCTCCCCTTTCTGCTCCCTGTCCCCTTACCACCCTAACCTAACAGCCGCGTCGCGGACGTCAAGACTTGTGATGTAGCTGCCTTCAGTGATGTAAATTTTTCAGTTCCTGAGAGTAAACAGACGGGTTTGTCAGCTCCGCGTCGGAGAGTTCCAGTCGCGCCGAGTTAGCGTCCCCCCACCCGCGCCTTTTCACGGCGTGGGGCGTCGCCCGTGAACGGTTTGTCGTGCAGGTTCGATACTATTCACAGTCGTAAGGATTTCTTTATCAAAAGCAGAGCTGCATATGTGCTCATGAGAAACTGGAACAAAATAGTGCAAAAATCTTCTCGCGAAAATCCAGAATATCGAGGCCCCTAAGTATACGCTTTGTTTGCAACAAAGTCTAAATCATTCTAAAACCTACCGAGTTGGAGCAGTGATAAAACACCTCGCATTCGGAAGGACTCGGGTTCGGAGCACGACTCCGGCTATGCTGATTTAGGTTTCCCCGGGGTTTTCCGAAATCACTCCAAGTGAATACTGGGATGATTCCTGAATTAAAACCCTGGTCGACCCCCCCCCCCCCCACACACAGCATACAAATCCTGTGCACCTCTATCAAGGCATTGTGCTGACCGAGGGCACGTAACCATCAAAAAATAAATAAAATTAAAAATTTTTTTTTCCGTGTAAGAGGGAAAATTACGGATCGAGGCATTTGTTTGGTTCTAAGGATTGAATAAACGCTACCTCGCAGACAGGCACGCCATGGCAGCTTCGTTTACTATATGCCTGCATTTAGAAATCTCGTCGTTCAGTGCTACTAAATGCAATCCTCACATAACAAATATCGGTAGAATATGTGGGATAAAAATTGTTATGTATGGTATCAGTTTCCATTGCGGGAATTCTGCGTGCGGATTGTGGATTTTCATGTTTAATTATGACAGTAGTTGGTATCGTTTGCAATCGGGTTTGGCAGAGAATGCCTGCTGGGAACTCGTTTTCGGGTGTTTTCCGACCTGGTTGTTCACTAGCTTTGAAGTTGCTTTAATTACGCAACCCGCGGTAGAAAAATATTCCTCGGGTATTCTCTCATTCTGTCGGCATTGTCCACAATACCTCCAGTATCTCTATTATCTCTCTATCTCTCTTCATGTGCTCGTTCATGATTGAGCCGGTGTGTGCGCCAGATAATACAGAGGTGGAAAAAAAAAATGTTATTGTGTTCGCGTATGAAGTTTCACCGATTTATAACTAAACAATTTAACACAGAAATAGAAGTGTGAAAATTTGTTTTACTCTTTTGACATAGACATTAATTACTCAGGTAAGTAAAATATTTTTTCTTAATTTCCATACATATGACGATGACTTATTTGGGATTGGTAATAGCCATAGAACTGATACCCATCGTCGTTCTTAAAAAAAAAAAAAAGGCTCATGTTAGACAAATGGGTTCGTGTCTACTTCATGGCAGTGCTTAATGTTACGTCGTAAATTGGAACTGTATTTTTTTTTGTTGGCCTTCAGAAGAGTTGACTGACTTACTAAGTGCATACAACATGGCGTACTTTTGAATATTTGATGGATATCTATACTATATACCTATATGTCCAGTCACTTGAGTTTACGAAAATCCACAGACCCTGTTCAAAGTCTTAAACTTCTTACGTAAGTGTATCTCTAAGTTGTCTACGGCAGTCTAGTAAACAATCACGTAGACGTCAATTATAACTTATTGGTATGTGTAGAGAATTATTTCTGAAATTTGGCTGACAATTTTCATTAACTTCGAGCAGCGCCAGAGCGTGATTTTTAATGTTTCGTTGCTAAGAACGAAATAGTTTCGGAATGCCTGTCAAATTTGTTGTTTGAAAATAACGTAGTAGAAAATAAAGTTCTCAAGTTTTATTCAGGCATTGCGGTATATATCCATGCAGTGTATGGGTATTTTCGAATAGTTTGATTTTGTTATGTTGGCAGCATAATGGTGGGTGTGCAACTCGGGGAAGATATAATCGTGCTGGGAGACAATCGATACATCGGCGCAGGGTAGTGGTAGTCGTTACAGCCAGCGAGATGCATTATACACAGTCATAGATCAACATTTTTATCCTGGTAGCGGTATTATTGCCGTGTTTGGAACTAATCTTGCTGAAAATGCATTCGGTTGAGTTTTCCTGTTTCCCATCTGTATTAATATTCAATACCGACATTGCTGCCTGGCGGGGAATAATTCAGCGCTTGTGAATATGCTCCCAAATAGCCCAGGGGGTAAAAGGAACGAGGCAGCAGGGGTGGTGGGGGAGGGGGTAGTAATTAGGGTGGGAGCGAGACCGTTGAGGAGAGGGGGGGGGGGGCGCAGGGGGTTGGAGGTGGGTCTCTTTCCCCTGCGTCATCAGAATCGTTTATTAAAGCGGCACAAATAAATTGAAATTGAATTCTATGCATCATGGATGGCGCGGGGCGATGGTGCTCCGAGGATGAAGGGCGTATCTCGCATTGTTACAGTGTTGCCAACTTGCCTACTTTGTCACTAGATTGGGCGATATTTCGAAACTAAGACGATTAAAAAATCGCCGTTTAGTGACTAACAAATTTTCTGTTACCACGTGTGAACTACACTGCCAACATTGTATTTTTATGTTTAACGGAAATGTTTCATAATAATTTTTAAGATTATTGTATGGTGTCGTATACGGCCAAATGTATTTTAACTGGAAACAAATTGTTATTCGGGCCACGCTAGGCCCTGCCCGCAGACAAAGGAGCATTGAACGCACCCAGTTTACAGCGGACAACCAAACGACAGATTTTGCCACAACAGTAAACTACTCTTTGTTTTATTTCAATAAAAATAAATATGTACAGAATGTTCCGTACATCCGGTCTCATAATGTAAATACAAATGGGATTTCACTATGGAACGTTGTAGTAGTGATGCAGTTTGTCAAAGTACGATGACGACAGTGTGTTTACCTCACAACAGAAAATAATTTATTTTGTGGCCATGATTAGCTTTGTACATGCAAAATAACACTTGTCCTATGAGACCGGATTTGTGGGACACCCGTGTAACGAAAATTAATAATAATCGTATGTCGGTAATATTTGGGAAGGGAATTTCCTGTTTCTGTTAAGAATGTTCAACATTTTCCCATACATAAAAACAAAAATTAAATAGTACTAATTAAGTATGGCACTTTTCTTGGGAATTTACTGATAACATTTAATCAATGTCAGTAACCACGGTAGACAAAATTTACTGTGCATAGTGTGAAGTGGGCATCTCATGATCATTCTAGATCCAGATATGTTGATTTTTAATTGCAACAAACAAATGCAACGTAGAAATATGTACTCTCAGAATTAACATACTGAAGTTCGTGAAACATGTAGAGTTGTGCGGTGCTGTCTTCTCGCCATGACGTGTGGGGCGGCAAGAGGACAGCGCACAGGAGAGAGGGAGAGAGAGAGAGAGAGACAGACAGACAGACAGGCTACCGAGGGCAATGCACGGCTACAGTTGGCGCTGACAGACCGCTGATAAGGGACTAAGTCCAGCAGGCCAGACACCGCTGATAACGGCGGCAAAGGGATGTTGCGGGCTGCATCGAGACACGTGGCAGGCGCCGTGTTCATTGGTCCCGGCTAGGCACGTGACTATGACACACCACACAGCATTGGTGTATGGTGGACAGAAAAATTGTTGGTGTCTTTTAGACTGGTCTCTATTGTTACCTGCTTGAAGTGACGTGTCGTGTATTTGTAGTTACAGCTGCGTCAAAGAGGCGCAAGACTGTTCATACAATATGTTATACTCTGTCCACTCTAAGGTTGCAGCAGAAATAAAAATTGCTAACGAAATGAATCAAAGCAATTGAATTATACCTTGATTCCTCACATTGTGATTGTGTCGTAGCATAGTTACCTTGCATATTTCAATATTTAAAATGAAATTTTCGCTGTGCAAACAATGTTATTGACATTCACTTGGCTGGATTAGCTGCAACCTTAGAATGGAAAGAGTATAGTTTTATAAACGTTACTAGTGACTATATTTTCCTCCGGTGGGATATTTTTAGCATCCATGGTATGCACATAATGGCATGTCAAAAGTCGAATTTTGCATGTTAGGAGAGCATACGACCAACACAAACCAACGGACATACGGAAATGAAAATACTTACTCTGAAATTTGGGTGCCGTGTGCTACGTGATAAAAACTTTAAAAACATGAAACAATATATTTTTGTATGTCTAAAGAATTACTGAAAGTAAACGATTTTATATCGAATATTAGCGATATATTTGGTGCACTGAAAGAAAGAAACCCCATTTTATGTCGAACAATATCTTGTTTGTAGCAAATGGTGGCATTTCTCCTGATTAAAACGGTACCAAGTTTGTAGCTACGCGAACTGTCAATTCGTTGTGATGTATGTCAGCGGTAACAAGAACATATCTCCTACGTAGCGACAGCTGCCATGGCGAGGTGTCAAAATTACATGATAAGAGCTGATAGTTGCGTGACCCTACACTTTGTCCTTCGTGGGTGACTGAATAAAATTTCTGAGAGCGACTCATTGTATAGCGAGGAAAAAACGCAGTTTTGAAAATGTTGGGAAACCTGTGTTAGGCTGAAATAAATTTACGGTAAACGCAATTAAGAAGTAGGCCTACACATCACATCTTACACCGGAATAATTCATTTTTGTACTACAACTCAACTGAACAGGGAGCGAAGTTGCTTATCATTTTATAGAGGTATTACATTTTATGTTCCTTTGTGTGTTTTGTACTTAAATGGTGTTAGGTGTTATTTATTGTTCGTAAAATTGTAAGCGTTAATTATCTAAAATTTTATTTATCTTTGTAATATCATAGTTACCCTTTAATTGTTCCTGTATTACGCGAGGAATGCAAGGTAGAGTTATTATCTAAAATCCTTTTCTCATATCTAGTAATAAATTTTTCTTAAGTCTTGAATCATAAAACAATGCAGAAACATTTAGAATGAGGAAGTGGAGTGATACGTGGTAATTAGAAAAAAAACAGCAATGAGGATAAATAAATGTTATAAAAACAAATTGTACAGAAATGTATTAGGGATAAACGCAGTGTACTAGAGGTAACGAAATATTCTAACAAGCGACCCCCAGGGCTGCTGTGACGTTCTCTGGCCCCGCCCACAGCAGAAATGTGGGTCGCAGTGACCAACCGTGGGACGTGCACGCACACAGCAGGCAGTCACGTATTTTTACCACCTCCATTAACCTTGATTCCCGGCAGATTAATACCGTCCGTATATCACACCATCTAATGGCGGGCATGCCACGGCGCGACGTTAAAGCTTTCAAGCTTAACTTCTCAGTCACGAAATGTGTGCAGTTAACTCGATCGCTCTTGTCACCCAACACTTTTATATCGTTCCAGATAAGAAAACAGTTTGCACAAGTCGTTCTGACACTGATGTAGGGCACACACTACATCGATGTTAATGCAGTGTTCTGTGTTGGTACTTGCAGAGGATAATTACAAACCCATTCCTTTATTTACGCTCCTTACTTGCACGAAATTTAATTTACATACACGTATATTTTAAGTATACTTTGTTTCATATCAGTTCAGTGTTGACATTTCTATAAGGCACTTACTATTCACTTCACGTGAAATTAATCTCTGTCACAACGAAAGACAAAATGTACTTTGGTACATGCGATGATTGATGTTTCTCTGCTTAAGAACCCAGCCTACAGCACGCTTTAAATGCAATGCGTTGTGGTGTGCGAGGAAATACTTTTTTGTAAGAAATTATTACTTGTACGCCCATTGTGCTAATGTATGCAACTAAAAAACACGTAGGCCTAGTACGAAATTCTATTTAAAAACGGTTTGGCTACCCTCTAATGTGGCAAAAAGAAAATGGCCTTTTAATATTTCCGTACTTCAGTGTGTAATAACCGGATGTATACGAAAGTAAGTAGAATAGTCCACTGAATCTTGCTGCAGACTTTCCACCAATAAAAGTATACAGTCACCGCATAGAGTCTCATAGTATCAAACATAGGATCGGCAGGTGTCTTGCATGCTTGCTCGTTGTGGCGATGTGGCACTTGATGTGCACTTATAGATCGCCTTTATAGTTCTGTCGCTTCTGAACCTTCAACGTGCAAAACAGCACAAAGTAGGCGTCAACTGCATAAAACATGTGCACCATATAAACAGCGACACCGCTCAGAACTGAAAGTCGAAGACGAATATATAATTTAAATATGTGCAAATATACAAGATTTTTAAATTATGAATACGTATATTTTTGTCTGTATTTATCAATTTTAAACCACATATCGCTTTGAAAACTAAGCAGGCGGACGTGTCGGCCCTGATCCAAGATATGAAATATAGGTTGAAAATGTTTCTACGTGACACATGAGAGCTCAGAAATAACGGAGACGTAAGGGCGAGCTTGAAACGCGCATCAAATGCTGCATCGCCCCAACGAGCCAAGCGCTGAACTAGCGTGCAAGCTTCCCACCGAATGGTTTTTACTATGGGATACTAAGCGGTGACCATATAATTTAATTGGTGGAAAGTCTGTGGTATAGGTCAGTGCACATCGCAATCTGAGTTTCGCATACATCCGGTTAGTACATTTTGAAGTACGTCAGTCTGCGAAAACGCCGCTTTTAGCCATGAGTGAGTGAAGATTTTGGTCAGCGCTCAACATCGAGGTCTTTAGCGCTGCTGAGGGGTGACATGAGGTGAGTATGGAGCAGCGCCGGAATGAAGTGACGGGAGAAACGGGAGATCCCCGAGAAAACCCGCTGACCAGCGGCATCGTGCAGCACGGCACGATTCCCACATGCGAAAATCCGGGGACCGACCCCCGAACCCGGATCGCCTTGCTGGAAGGCGAATGGCCTGACCATTCGGCCACCGCGGACCCGTTTTTGGCCATGTTGGTGGGCTTAGAAACAATGTTTTTAATGAGCGTGGTGTGTTGATAACGAGGTTCCGACCTGGTATACAGTGTGTTTTCTTTTCGTACGTTAGCACAACGGACACACGTGGAATTGTTTCGTGAAAAAAAAACCTGATTACGAACACGCTGCAACGCATTTGAAGCGTGAGGTAGGCTGCCGCCTTAAAGAAAGAATTTTCTCATCATTGAAAATTACGCACCAGCCTTTAATTCGACTGGAACAATTCTGCAGTTGTCGTGCAAAGATAAAAACTAATTCACTAACATTTAGACACAGTGCTGATATTCTTCTAGGTTCATATCGGTCATTTTTCATCTCAGTAGCAGGGTTGCCAACAACGTACTTCAAAGCGTCGCAAAAATACAACCTGCAAATTGCTTGAGTCACTACGTCACATATAATTTTTGAACTGTGCTATCATATTTAAATAAAATCGAAGCTATGGCGCTGTCTAGCGTTCGAGGGAACTTGTATTGCGTACCTTTAAAAAACCTGTGACACATACAGCAAACATGCCCATGGAGATAATTTGTAATCACTTATAATGGATTTTGTATGTTGGTTGGCACATACGAGCTATCTGCGGTGCCATTCCTTCCTGTTGCACTAAACGTATCAGAGAGTATTGTCTGTGCGATTGGCCAGACTGTAGTCGATAATCTGTGTCACCAGAGCAGTGCCACCCTGGCGCCCCCTCCCATTGAGCCCCCCCCCCCCCCCCCCCCCCCCCCCCCCACCCTCCCGCGTGAACGTCATTCCATCCCCATTCCGTCTGTGAGCTCCTCAATTCCTGACAAGCCCTGAGAAGATGCAGCCGCGGGGGAATGTCTAGCGAGAGGTTGGTAGGAGTTGAGAGATGGTTAGGTTGGAGAGGGGGTGGGGGTTGTCTATGCGTTCATTCGCTGATCAACCAGGCGTGAAATTATATGCTGCGTGTCCACTGACCGTACTAGTTGTTCAGCAGGGCGGAAGGAATTCCTCACTAGTCATCTTCAAGATTTGTTTTTTATTACTAAGGTTGCAGGTTTGAATGCACGTATTTGTATACTGACTATACAGAGGAACTTATATACAGCACGTATCTGAATACATCTTTACCGTGCGAGATCAGTTTATGAGTGGTTCGGGGTAATGTGAGCACTTTTGAAACTTTAGTTTAAGATAATTTATACTTTCCTCCCAGTTATTAATATAAACAAATTATTCTAAGTGACACTTAGAGTGTACGTTTTGATCTATATTTACAAGTTAACATCACAGGTCTCTATATTATTTCTTAATTATTATTCTAGACAATATGGTCTACAAAAGTGCTCATTTCATCGCGAACCGCCTATAGTACTGTTACAAGTTTGAGGAGCACAAACTTTACGTGTGGGCAATTCCCATGAGTTCTTTGGGATAGAGGTCTTAGAATTACAAATAAAAGAGTTAAATTAAGTACTGGATTTAATAGCTCACAAAGCTACGAAATACACAAAACAGTAATCAACTAGAACTCTCACAACACAATTAGGTATGCACACAATTACTCCTGTGTCACAGACACGTTAATTAACTTTGACAATTAAA
>PNEQ01076867.1:0-12261 GCA_003012365.1 Medauroidea extradentata | reverse complement strand
ACAGTCTCTCTCCACAGGCGTAGCACCTTCCTCTAGCACTTCCAATAGCGAACTCTGTCAAATGTGCCGATTCTGTGCTTTTATACTAGCCCAGACAGTCGGTTATTCCCCGCATTACAGGGGTCTAAAAATAGATATTTCATCATGTTTCGGATATGCTTTTTGTCACGTAGGCCACCCTCGAATGGTTAAGACGCAGTTGGGACAGGTATCTATGACGTAGGTTAGGCGGGTTTCCCACTATGAGCCACCCGGGCTTTGAGTCATCGGCCAGCCCTCAAGGTGTTACGAAACAGCCGCCGACCACTGGCCTCCAGGAACATGGCACGCAACAGTACTTATTATTCCTCTCTCTCGCACGTGCTATTTTATTACGTTTTTCAAACACCACATCGCCTCTTTGGTACATTCGTGGGTGTACATACGATCCTTGTATTTCATGTATTCCAAGTTAGCAACAGAATTCAGAACAGTTCATATTTTTAATTACACAGAAGAAATAATATTTCTTATAGCACAATATTGTAGTTTAGTAAAAAAAACTACATATGGTAAACAATATATTTTTCTTGTTAACAACTAAATTAGGCCTACATAATTTTATCTTTCATCCTCCTGAAACTTTACCACTTTTGACATACGATTTTTAATATCTTCACCGACGTTATTTTTGTTGTGTTCAATGGTCTAAGTTTGATTTAAGTTTTTGTAACGGAAATGAAAGTCAGCGCACGTAATGTATGAAAGTTACTTTATAAGAAATGTGCGGGTTGTTGGAAGTCGACGGATGAAAGTTATAAGCGTTTTATAACTTATTTATAATCAAGGCAGACATTATCACTGTAATAATTATTTCTGACTGGTGAAAACCACGATGCAGTGTATCAGCAAGGCCGAGTTTGCCGATAACATAACCGTCACACTTTTTCCCGAGTTCCATGAACGAGGTGTGTTTTTAGATATTTATGTAGGGCAAGCCATTTACCGATTATCTTACAGGTTGTCGCTAGGATGTGTTGTCCAATCAGATTTGTGTGAGTAAAGATTCGAGGGTGTTTTGTTCTAAGCTAGTTCGTGCGAGATGTCTACAGACAATAGTAACAAAATAAAAGTTTAGCTATAACGATAACGAAATTGAACACGATTTTGCAAGCTTTGGATCAAAGTCATCTTATGGAGTGTGTATAGGCTATAAGTCAAAGCGCGTAGTGTGTGAATTTTTTGTCGCAATAACTTAAAAAAAAAAGTAAGTCGAATATTTGTTTTCGATTTGCCAGTAGAGTTAATACAGTAAGTATTAGTAATGCTACCTTCTTAATAGATTTTTAATTACTTAATGTGAGATATTAACGAATGTTGAAGTAGGATAGCATTTTAAACAGAAATGTTTTCTGGAGGTACGCCATCGCAAGCATCAAAATGGCTTACGTAATTAAAACAACGGTCCAGTTTGTATATTAACTTAATTACAATGAAAATTTACTAACTTTAAAATTTTTTTGGGCAATGTTGAAAGTTGCGTTGTTTAAATATCAAGTATTTTTTTCTATAATCTTTATATTAAAACACATGCATTTGTAAAGTTTTTTTTATAGTCACGTGACTCCCACAACTTTAACATTACATTAATATTTTGTACAATCATTCATACAAGTGCACAGTTAATGGACGAATTATTATGCTACCTTTGCACGGTCAAAATACCACGGTCATTAAATTGATCATTGAGCAGGTAAAATTTTAAAGAACAGCAAAAAAGTATATATATGTTTGATAAACAGGCGATTAAATAACTTAGCCAAGTTCGTCATAGTATTTTTGACAACACTAAATAAATAAATAAATAAATAAATAAATACAGATATACCAATGAAATCATTATTAAAGAATATTTTAAAAAAATATTTAAAAAATTCTAATAAATAAAAAATTAATAAAAAATCAAACACCATAAATAATACATTATATCATACAAAACAATAATGGCTAAATTGTATTTAAAATAAAATATTTATAAATATTAATTCAATAGTAGCCTAATCCCCCAAAATATCACCTTATAAAAGTAAAGAAATCTGCGAATTAAATTACTAACGTTAAATTAAATTTGTAATCATTAAAATACTGTCGGGAAGACATTTTCGACATACTTGTTCTAATATAAAATATCCCCACGTATAACTGACATACTTCGACCTTACTCACATTGTCGGTTATATGAATCACAAGCTGGTTTTTTTTTTGGCTGTGGCTGGACCAGAGCAGCTGGCAATGATGACGTCAGCAGACCGCAAGTCAGCAGTGGTTGGCCGGGTGCAGCTTAGTTGGTTCGGGATAAAGTCAGCACTTTTGAAACCCTAGTGCATTCCTGCCACTTTTTTAATGTAAGCAAAGCAACTTAAGCAATAATCCAAGTGTGTAGGTTTTACCGAACTGTAAGTCACCTGAGGTCATTATAAATATATATATATATTTTTTTTTTTTTTTTGTTATTCCTTTAGCCCCTTTTTTCTGCCGTAGCCGCGAGCAGTTGCAAAACCCGGTATTAGTTTTTATATTGTAGTTTCCTAACAAATCCAAGTGGAGTTATGGTGAAACATTCGCTTCGCATTCGGGAGGATCCGGGTACAATTCCCGGCTCCGGTCAACCTGAATGCTGGGTTGGTTCCTTGTATACAGGCCATGGTCGATTCCTTACTCCACCCTGTGTACCTCTATCGAGACCTTGTGATGTTCCAGGCTACACAAAAGAAGCACATACATAAGTAATAACAAAACACTGCCCTTCGATTCAGCGCACAGCAGTTGGGGTGTTAGCGAGCTGTGACAGCGTAGAGTGTCTAGTGACTAGCATGTGAGTGAGTGAGTGAGCGAGAGATTCTTGGTCAGCGCGCAACATCGAGGTCTTCAGCGCTGGTGAGGGATGACGTGAAGTGAGTATGGAAGCGCCGGAATGAAAGGGGGAAGGAAATTGGAGATTCCCGAGAAAACCCGTCGACTAACGTCATCGTCCGGCACGATTCCCACGTGCGTAAATCCGGGAACCGATTGTACACGGATCGCCTTGGTGGGAGGCAAATAGTCTGACCATTTGGTCACCATGGCCTCCTGACGAACTTGTAGAAAAATATTAATATGAGGGGAAAAAAGGGGGGGGGGAGAGGTTTTATTGGTGGCGTGACCAAGCCCATAATCTAGAGGTCTCCCTTCTTACATTTTTTTATCCTTGGCGATTCTCTAGTTAACCTCGTGGCATGCAACTTGCTAACAAGGGAGAAGTTTTCCCATCCTTCTTTTCTTGTTATCTCTCAACGTTCTGATGAAGCATAATGTATTCGACCTCCTCCTATCCTTCCCAATATGTCGCCTGGAAGGGAGGCTCCCCCCCCCACCCCTTCTTGCCTACCTCCATCGTGAGTATGCTAATGAATTGTGCTCGGACGTGATGTATCGCGTATTACGGGTGCGACAGCAGCATTGACGATGCCCCCCGCCGCTGAATGGTGGTTGTGTTTAGGGGAGGGGGGGGGGAGCTGCCCCAACACTGGGGGCAAGAAGTCGCCAGGCGACGTTATCGCCCGAGTCACGTGACAGCTGTGCTTTTGTGGTTCGTCGACTCGACCGTATGTCGAGCATGTTTCCCGGGGTAGACTTCAGTACTAGTTCAGGTAGGGCTGTACCTATTGACATATCTGTGGAGGCTGCGTGCAACCCCGCCCCTCCAGAACTGCCAGTCGTTTATAATAATTCTGAAATTAGTGCTGTACAGAGTATTAACCTTTTAAGATATTTGCACCATATATCTCGGTTTTTAAATCAGTGGAAAAAGTTAATAAAAATAAATAGCTTGAGATGATTTTTTTATTGCCTCAAAAAACGTAATTTTTATGTGTTTAAAGACCTCGGATATTTCTTGCAAACATTGTAAAAAAACCTGACACTGATGGGGTTAAACCACACATATTAAGCTGTTCAACTTGCTATTGTGTAGTTGGTGTAATAAAGTATCTTACATAAGCTACTGCTTTGGACTGAGGTTAGCGCTCTAGGATTCTTCGCCTCTCACCAAGGCGAAACGGGTTCGAATCCCGGCAGGAAAATGCCGCTAGTCGGCGGGTTTTATCAAGGATCTCACGTTTCACCCGCCCCTTCATTCCGGCGCTGCTCCATACTCACCTCATGTCATCCCTCACCAGCGCTAAAGACCTAGATGTTAAATGCAGACCAAAATGTCTTCACTCAGACACTCGACGGTTTTGTCGGGCGACTTTCATGTTCTTCAGTGGCACATTCACAAGCTTTGTCATATATAACTGCTGGACTGGGCTACAGCGTCTTGCTGAGCGACGGGTGTTTGAGCGGGCGAGCGGCAAGTTCTGGGGCTCGCCAGCCAGGGGCCAGTGATGATAATGACAGCCGGCGTGACGTTAACTTGGTTATCTCCTCCCCCAGCCATGGCCCCGCCCCGCCCGCGGGAATTAACGAGCGGCAGGGGCGGGCGATAATAGACAGGCGCTTCTCTGCCGTCCTGACATATCCTTATTACACCGTTCAATCCTCCTTCCTTCCTCCCACCTCGCCTCGCGCTTGTTTAATACTACTAGCCATGCGCTCACGTCTAACTAGCCTGCTATGTCCAGTTAATATCGCCTCATTTCATTCTACATTGCAAACAATTATTTGTAAACTTATCATGCCGATGTAGACGAGTGTTATGAAATCAGGTATAATTTAATTGTTTCCCATACATTAATGGTACTGTTCCTGTAGATTTTTCGGGAAATATTCAAATATTTACTAGCGTTACAAGACTTGTATAGTAACACTGATTAACATTTGCTCTGTTTACAAGCTAAAGTATAACAAATATCCCGTACTGTATATATGGGTTAAATACTACCCATTTCTCTAGGAAGTTTTTTTTTACAGTGTAGGACTCTGGATTTCCGTGGAGAGATTTTTGCAACATCGTGTTTCAGTAGCTGACATGCACGTCTGCAGCTGTACTTCATGATCAAAGAGACAAAATACACAATGGTTTCAGCTAGTTATGCAATTAAGTAAATTGTCATATATGAACGAATTAGCGAAATCTACACAACTTCTTATCTTGGGAAAATTAGGCCACATAACTAAAAATAAGTTTTTCGATATCTGCTGTCGTTTAGGAATGAAACAATTATTACTCTAAAAGCACTAGGAATGTTGAATCTTGGCCTCTACGTAAACATTGTTATAGATTGTTCGGGATATAGTGAGCTAATTATTTTTTTCGTTTCAGATAATTTGTTTTTTCTTGCCACTTTTGAAATATAAACAAAGAAACCTGAATATCAATTAAAGTGTACAGATTGTGTCGTAACCAAAAGTGACCGAGGCCACAATAAATATTATTTAAAAATTATTATTGTAGGCATGATCGTCTTCAAAAGTGCTTACTTTATCGTGAACCACTCATCTGTGGCTAACAAATACAGAACATACATGTCATTCTGAAAAAATAATACCTAAGACCTTAATGATGCATATTTTATTATTGGCCAATATCTATAGCCATGAATTTTTGGCAAAAATAATTTTGCAACAACTTGTTTTATTGTCTTATGTGCACATCTGCAGCTTTGCTTCGTGGTTATTGGTAGGTGTCTTCGTGCAGAGACGTCGCTCAGAACAAGGTTGCTGCACAGAGGAAAACGTTTAGTTGATCCAACCGTATGTATGTTTGTATATGGTTAAACAATTATGTATTTGATTCAACAAAAGTTTTGTTGGCCGAACAACTTGTGAAACGCGCCAAGCATTGGCTTTGTTGTCCTAACAAAATGTATATTTAACTGGACTAAACCATCCTTTTGGAATAACTATACCTGCCAGGCAACCAAGAATTTGGTTGGTTCAACTGTTACTCGCTTGTTTGGCCATATACAAACATATATACGGTTGAATCAATCAAACCTTTTTCTCTGTGTGTGACAACGCATGTCTTGTTTGCGGGTAGGATCCCTGAAGACACTGAGACTTAAAAACATCCTATCACTGACAGCACAGCTATATAGTAGAGGCGAATGTAAGGGCATTGATAGGGACAGGAAACTTTCGCGAAAATATTTTTGCATCACTGTTTTAGTGCCTCGCACACATCTATTGTATAGTTTCTGGCTGGTTGTATTTGTACATAGTCGTTCTTCATTTGTCTTTGCCAATCACAACAAGGTTAATTGAGACACCACACGTCTGTGATTTGCTGGTAGAACCGCAAGACACTGGAGTGAAAACATAATTACTGACCAAGAAGCTGAGATGCTGGTGTGTTCGTAAGGTACTGAAACAAAGAAGTGCAGAATTCTTTACACGAAAACTTTCTGTCTCTAGGCCTTGAAGCCAGTAGGTGCAAAATTCTTTCCTCCAAACCACTATTGGGTCTCTAAATGTGTGTTGGAAAGGTCTTAAAAAGTGTCGCTTTTGCAATCCTCAGCTTGACTAGCTGCTACAGCATTAATGTAATAATACTAATAACGTGCGCGATGTATTTTTCTCCATTTCATCAGCCACACACGTGACACTTTCACTTTCCGTCAACCAACCAGCTGTTGTCCTCCGAGACTTAGAGCGTGACCCAAACAGATACCAAGTGCGATCGTCAGTTTGAAATTGTAGTTTCCGTGCCCTCACTGCTGCGGTGTGTCGAAAGATAAAGGGGAGGGGGTTGTAAATCGAACGTCCGCCCGCATTGTCCGCCCGCCACACATCGGTTGATCTCCGCCAGTAAAGTGCCTGACAACCGCGGCGATGCTGGTCGTGTTGAGTGCATGACTCCAATGCCGGGATCACAACGGCGCGACAGAAGCGACTAGAATAAACTAAAAGATGTCTGCCAATCAGCACCGAGGTTTCTGTGACGTCAGAACGACAAGAATGGCGGACGCGATGCGAATTCCAAATAGAAAATAATATAGCAAAATACACCCACGCTTCATTTTTCTTCTTAAACAACTACCGTTAAGAATTATACTAACTTACCTTTAAAAAAAAAAAAAGATATATTTCATGTATCGGAAATCAAATTGTATCACTTACTGGAATAACTTCATTTTTCAAAAGCAGATCAGTAACGACTGTTCATATTGGAATGCTTAAACAAAGCATCATTCCTAAACACTTATTTCACACTATTTGATACACTACACTTTGGGACTGTTGCTATTCGTGCGTAGTTTTCAAGATGAAAACCGTGCAAACGAAAGTTTAGTAATCCAGGCTGTTATTTACTAAATGAGAATAAAAAAAAAAACACTACGTCTAGTCTAGTAAACCAAACAGATATGACAATGTCACGTAAATATTTTCTATGTACCGTAAATGGATTTATAATACTCAACTACGTTTTCAACGACAAATTACAGTGATGATCGTTTATGTCGGAATGATTGAGCGAAGCGTGTTTTCAGACACACCTATTTCACTCTACTCGAAATGCTCTGTTGGGACAGAAAGGGTCGTGCGTTGGTTTCAGAATGCAGAGAATCAAGAGCGAGCAAATGAAAGTTTGGTAATTTAGGTGGTTATTTACGAAATGCGATTTTTCAAAAATTGTATATAAAAAGTGCTTGTTCTTGGATGAAACCTGTTTGGCGTGGAAATGTAGGCAGCTCTGCCGCTTCGTGTTTGCGCAGCTGTCGGCCCCTAGTTGCCTAACTAACCGCTGCAGTTCATTCCAGAGCTGATGCCGGGGCAGAAGAGTAGTGGGGGGGGGAGGGGTGGCTGCGGGTTCTGGCCCGTTGTTTGCCGCCGGCTGCCGGAACTGACACGGCAAGTGCCGCCTCACTTAACTTCGAAAACGCGCCCGGCGAACAGAATGCCGGGAATGGTGCGCTGTGGCGGTGGGGTTGGAAAGGGGGGGGGGGTACTAATGCGGGGACAACCCCCCCCCCCTTCTACCCCCGGCGCAGATAACGACCGCCCACATCGAAATAAAAGCGCGCGTGACCCGCAAACAGGGTCGCCGCTGTACCGCGGTCGATGATGGCGACTGTGAATTAAACTTAAATAAAATAAAAAAAAAAAAGTTACATTAGCTGCGTAGGCCTGTTGCTATTGTATCGGCGCTGTTAAAGCTTGATTAATGATGCCGGCGCTCATACTCCAGGGCACGTGCTTCTGCAATAAAGCGGGGTTTTTTTTACTGCACCTGGTCCATATTTCATGGTCGTGTCGTGATATAAGATAAGGTTCCGGGCAGTATTTTTCATTTTTATCTAGAGGGATTTGTGAACGACTCGATCGAGCAGCGCGCACGGAGAGGATAGTGTACCGAACTTACAATTTCCTTTCTGGTACGATCACAGTCTAGGTCGTACGGGATAAAGCGAGCACTAATCATTTAACATTTGAAAACTGCTTGTACGGTTGGCAGAGATTTGCCGAATCTAGATCTGTGTATTTCCCTACTTAAATACAGCATTACTGAAATAAAATCAACTGAAATCGACATTCTTGTGTTTTATATAATTAACTTACGCTTCTTTATCAAACTGTACATGTCCCTACCGACTGCACAATTTATCTTACACGTGCAAACACTAAGTGACGTGTCCAGAGAGGTTAGACATTTCCCTTCGGTAGCCGTTACGCGCGGAAACATACGAATTGGCTGAAAATATAAAATTTTCAGGGTTTTTAGTGCTCACTTTATCCTGGACAGCCTATAAAACAATTAAAATTTGATATTAAAATTTTAAAAAATTGAACAATTTAAATATATGCTTTAATTTTATATAGGAGACCTTGTAGCCTACAACATCGTTAATCCCTGTCAATTTTTTTTTTTTTTTTTTTTTTTTTCAGTATGTAATGGCCGTTGGTTTTAGTGGCGTACATCAAACCGTAAAATGAAAATTTTGAGATGTACGAATCATTACGCAAAAACTGTGAGAGATAAAAAATGTTCATAACAGCAAAATTTTGTTACAATTTATATCTAAATTAAGAAAAACTTATCTGGTACAAATAGAAAAAATATTATATGATTATGAAAACTTCTGCAGACCGTGTCCTAACTTGATACGTTCGTCGGTCCTGTCTCGTCGAGCGCGGGTAGCAAAGACTCTCGAACATCATCCGTCCAATCCAACTTTTTTTCCTTGAGTGACCTATGACAGTCGAGCTACTCAGCCATGCGTTATTTACGCCACAGCTCCTAGTGCCGGAAGCCAAGGTTACGAGAACGATAAAAACAGCCTGCCCTCTTTGGAAGCGTCTCCTCCTGCAGCTGCGATGTGTCTCCCGAGTTCGGCGAAGCGACGCGCTCCGCTCGCGAAAATAGTTCCCCCGCGGTCTCTGGGATGACGAGTCCTACGCCAAGTTCTCCTAGCCGTGTCGTGCGTCATTTCCTCGCGGCAAGCGAGCCAGGCAGTGTATAAGCTGGTCATGGTAACACCAACACTTCTTTAAGGTCCTGCAGCAGTCTTGTTTTCAGCAGTTTTTTTAACTTTCCAATACTATATTACTATTAAAGTAAAGTAAATGTGTTTACGTCTCGCTGACAGCGAGGTCATTATAGACGCTGACACACAACTTGGTACAATGACAGCAGCCGGGAGAGGTGTCGGCCATGGCCTTTGTTAAATAACCATCCCAGCATTCACCTGGACCGATTTCGGGAAACCATGGAAAACTGAAATCAGGATGGCCGAGCTGGGGATCGAACCTGGGTCTTCCCGAATGCTAGTCCAGCGTGTTACTTTGGCGCCACCTCGCTCGGTGCGTGTACAGTAATAATAATAATAATTCGACTTTATTAATGGTGCAGTTAAAGCGATGTCACCTTGTCTTACACTGGACCATAAGAATTTCTGTCCACAATTTACAATTATTTTATGATACTTCACACGTGAATCTAAGCAATATTAAAAATTATCAGCAAAAATGAACTAACGATGAGAAAACTGAAAATAGCATGATAATTTATGTCGTAATTTAAACAACATATAATACAAACTAGATAAACAGGGTTCAGTGAAAGTTGAAAATAACAGTAACAAGTAGATTAAATAAAGTTATAAAATAAGACTAAATATCAAGATGCCCAAGATTTTGAGCCGTACTTGTTAAATGCACCCTAAAGGTCTGATGGGAGCAAGGTTAGGTACTTGCATGCTGTATTAATGACGCCGCCTATCACACACTTCATATGCGTTGTAATGTGCGGAGAAATAAGTTTTCATTACGAAACTATTCCACGTGTGCCCAATGTGCCAGTGTACTAATTGAAAACACGCTTCGGGCAAGGTTGGAACGACATTGCAAAGACTACTTAAAAAAAAAAACACTGTATATAAACCCTGCGGCATGGTTAAAAACGTTATGTACAGACTGTCGTACTTCAAAATGTATCATCTGGATGTACGTGAAACTCTGATAGCGATGTGCACTGAACTATGCTACATGCGTTCCACCAATAAAACTATAAAGTCACTGCCTAAAGCACTCATATTTAGTTTATACTGTTTTTTGCTATAATTATTTTTTATACTTAAATGAGAGCAAATATAAAAAAAGTCTGACTGTCTTAAGTGGTTTTTCACGTGATAGCTAGGGCCACGATTTTGTCGCGAAAAGAATTTTGCCCCACTTTGTTT
Source organism: Medauroidea extradentata (assembly GCA_003012365.1). Lineage (NCBI taxonomy): Eukaryota > Metazoa > Arthropoda > Insecta > Phasmatodea > Phasmatidae > Medauroidea > Medauroidea extradentata. The sequence continues at coordinate 1,624 of PNEQ01076867.1, read as the reverse complement.
CAGTGTCTCACGTGCACATCGGTAGCTGTGCGTCATGGTTATTGGCAGCGTGTCTTTGTTCAAACACGTTTCTCATTTGACGGCACCAATCAGTATAATATTATTGTGACTCCGTACGTCTGTAATTTTCCAAGGCAAGTGAATGTAAAATCATCCAATCACAGACGATGTAGCAGAGCTGCAGGTACGCACATGACGCATTGAAACGAAATGTTGCAAAAATCTTTTCGCCATAAAATCGTGGCTCTAGTGATAGCTAATTGTTTCAAAGCAAGAAATTGAACGGTTTCGGCTAAATAGGCAATTAACCAGAATTTCGTTAATCACATAATTGGTTAAACCCATAGTATTTACGTCCTTGAAAAAAATCAGACATGAAGAAGACGATTTTAAACAAAACTGCCAGGCATTTTGATATATGCACTCATTTAGGCGTAAAAAATTAGTGTCGCTAAAAAAGTAGAACCTAGAGAGCGTGGCCTTAATATTTCACAGTAAGTATGGATGAGTGGGAATCTTACGATACTTCAGCGCTTGGCACGTTGTGGTGTCGCGGCATTTGATACACACTTCAAAGTCGCCCCTATATCTCCGTCGCTTCAGAGCATCTAACGCGCAGATAGATGGCACCATCACTGTGTCAGCGACCAGTTAATGAACGTCTGTTGTCTACGTGAGAGCATATATATTCTTGGAGACTGTTCTATAGGTCGGTGATCCCGCCATTTTCCCGTCTCTACAAATATTTCTTCAAAGGTTTTCTTGTTTTTTAGGATGTTTCTTTTTCAATGCGTTGAAAACTATAAAAATAATTTTGTTACACAATTTTATTCATATTGCACTGTTTGCCTGCTCTCAAAGAAGAAAATTTTTGTCCTAAACCAATATCCTGAAAGATGATTGGGTCATGTGTAATACAGTTCAACATTTTAAGTCCTTGTCCTTGCTGACGCCAAGGCCCCGAAGTAGACAACGTGTTTAATCACAGTGTATACACATCTTCGCTCTCATAAGTTAACTTATGAAACAGCAGTTAAGATACAGGATGCTAGTGAAAGTCTGTTACAAACTTTGCGACGTGATTCCTTATAAAATAAGGTCAGGTTATCTAATTCAAGTATTTGGCTGGGGCAAATCTTAAGGAAGAAATTGAAACCTACGCTTGTTTAAATAACCAAAAGTAAGGAGAAATACATAAAAAAAATTCCGGATGCGGTCTAATAATACCGATACCTGCGGTCAGTGGGAAAAAAGTAATGATAATAAGCGCTTTCAAATGCTTTTTTCGGTCATTAGAGTACGAAGGTTGGTCAAGCTTTTTTTCATAGACTTTTTTTATTACATTTTTAATTGTCTTGTCTTTACGAGAAAGCTGATGGCAGGAGGCACCAATGAACAAAAAAAAAAGGCCGCCTTGTAACACACTTAAGGCCATGCCCGGTAGTTTTTTTCACGTTGGTGCAAAAAACTCAAAAAGTTTTCAACCAAATGGGTTGAAAAAAATTGAGAGCGTGTGAAGTCATACTATGCACAATTATATGTAGGCTTTAAAAGAAAATGAGTCGTTTGCCAGTAAAAAAAAATATTTTGTGCCATTTTGGCTCATTTTCATGCTAAAATATGC
>PNEQ01076863.1:0-19728 GCA_003012365.1 Medauroidea extradentata | reverse complement strand
TTTAAAAGGTAAACGTAGCGAGTGTAACACATGCACGGTGTCTCGTACAGTCACAGAGCGTCAAAGCGGGTAGTACATAACACAACACAACAGATGTTTTCACTGGCTTGTTGTCGCCAGGTTGCCTGCCTACCCCTGTTACTTTGGTGCACCATTGCAGGTATAAGGATGCATTTCCGGACATGGGTTCCTTAATCAAGTATGTTCCAAACATGCACATCTACCATCCCTATCAATTTGTAACACTTATTCTTGGTCACCCTGTATGTGTACCAAGTTTGGTGAAATTCTGAAAAATATTTCCTTTTATATGTAATATTATGCTAAAAATATAAATATGGCAGCCAATTTGAAAACACGAACACAGTATATACGAAGAAAAAAACAGTAAATGTATGTAGTATTTGGGAACCAAGTTTGGTGAAATTCTGAAAAATATTTCATAAGAGATGTATGAATACTCTAAAAATATATATACGGCTGCCATTTTAAAAAATTTGAACACATTATGAACGAAATACACACCAGTTAAGTCAGCTTTGTATGTAGTATATGTGTACCAAGTTTGGTGAAATTCTGAAAAATATTTCCCAAGATATGTAATATTATGCTGAGTTTATATTTTCAAAATGGCGTAGCATAGCATTACATATCTTTGGAAATATTTTTCAGACTTTCACCAAACTTGGTACACATGCACTATATACAAAGCTGACTTGACTTTTGTGTAATTCATTCATCTTGTATTTACATTATCAAAATGACGGCCATTTTTATAATTTTAGCATAGTATTACAAATCTTAGGAAATTTTTTCAGACATTCACCAAACTTCGCTCACATCTACTAGCCTACATACAAGGGTGACTTTACTGTTGTGCATTTCTTTCATCCTCTGTTCATGTTTTCAAAATGGCGGCTATTTTTATATTTTTAGCACAGTATAACATATCTTAGGAAATATTTTTCAGACATTCACCATACTTAATACACATGTACTACATACAAAGCTGACTTGCCTTTTGTGTATTTCGTTCATTAAGTATTATATTATCAAAATGACGGCCATTTCCATACTTTTAGCCTAGCATTACATAATTGTAGCAATTTTTATATATTTGCATAATATGCCCTATGTGTTGCAAATTTTTCAATGTTTTTTTATCAAACTTGTTACACATATACTACACAACCTACAAAGCTGACTTGACTTTTCTGTATTTTCGTTCATCGGCTGTTCATATATTTATGACGCCCATGTCAAATTTTTTGCGTAATATGTCATATTTGGGGAAATATTTTTCCGAAGTTTACTAATCTAGATACGCATATTCTAGTTAGTTAGTTGACTGGACTTTGGTGTATTTCTTTTATTCTTTGGTAATACTTTGAAATCTGCAGCCAAGCAGTAGTACTTGTGCTCAACACACACAAAAGAAACCTAAAACTATAAAAATACGTTCCTGCAGGATACAACAAGCAGTTTCTCGTGAAGCTCCCGTGACAAGAAATCTCTAACTGTAATCCACTAACTGGGCAGAATACCGCCAGGGGCGGATTTAGGGGGGGTGGGCATGGAGGCCTGGCCCCCCTTTTAAGGTCAGATTTATTATCTTTTTCAATTTTTTCTAATTAAATTTTTATTAGCACTATATATTTTTAAAACATAATTTATTTTAAAATTTTCTTATTTAATTAAATTTTTGTGTAAACTCCTTAAGAGTGCGTGGTAGATAAATAAGCGCTGAAAACATCAATTGATTTCTACGCTTTTTTCGAAGCAAGTATTGATAAAATACTCAATGACAATCCGAGATATTGGTATTTGCCAACTTTATGGGTAAATATTGATCCAGAATTACTAATTCGTTACGCGTGATCTCTTGCGCCGCAGTTAAATGCACGAGGTTCCGGCGTCATAGATTGTGCCTCTGAAGTTCATAACACTGGAAACAATATGATCTTTGAAAGAACTGTGCAATGGGAAGTTCATGACTAGATTAAGTTTCTTGGACGTACTCCATTGCAAAATTGAACGACTGTCAAAGAAAAACTAAACAAATAAAAGAAACCATAAAATAAGCAGAGTATGCTTAGTCAGCAAGATACATACACAACATGAAATTCCAAGATGGAATCGGGTCAAATAAAAACAAACAGATAATAAATGAAATTAATAACAAAATAAAATAAAAACCAAATATCATGCGACACAACGATGAGACGAAACATCAGTCGCACTCGTGTTCCTGAACCCTGTGTGTCTACCTGATGACGGGAACAGATTCCAGTTCCCGAAACGTCGTAACACTGTCTGTCTGGAAAACTACTGTGTCTTGTTTCGTCTCTTCATTGTGTCGTTTGTCTTGTCTGTATATGTCTGATATCTGTTGCGTTTTGTCTCGTCTACTTGTTGTGTTCTTTTGTTATTTTTCTGTTCGTGTCTGATATATACTGTGTTTGTTGTTTCGTCAAGCCGTTCTGAGGGGCTCCGAAATTATTTTTCCAATTGGCGTGATGTTTTGAAGCTACGTTTGAAGTGTATTCTTTTCGTACATTGACACAACGGGCACACGTCGAATAGTTTCGTTAAAAAACGCATTTACAATCAAAATGCAGCGCATTTTAAGCTCATGGCAGGCGGCCACCTTAAGACCACGAACCATCATTTCTAATGCTTCCACAATAAGTATATTTTTGTTCCAAAACAAGAGCAGTCACAGACAAACGGTTGCACAGATTTGTTAAAAATTTGATAACTATGTAGTATAATTTTTTTCTAGAGAAAAAAGTATATAGATTTTGCTAACATGTTCACTAAAAAGAGAATATGCTTAATTGCACAATTATATGAAACAATTGTGTATTTTGTGTTTAATATACCAGTTAACATAGTATATAGGCGATTCATGACAAACTGACTACTCAAAAAAGCCCTGCTGCAGTTCTATTTTCAGCCAATCCGTATCTTTCCGCGCGTAACGGCAAACGTCGGGAAATGTCTAAGCTCTCTGGAGACGGCACTTTATATTTGCGCGTGTAAGATGAATTGTGCAGTCGGTCGGAACCTATATAGTTGGATAAAACAAGTTTATTAATTATATAAAATGCAAGTATGTAATTTGGTTGGCTTCGTTTCAGTATTGTTTTATTCAAACAGGAAAGTCTAAGGAATTATATTGCGTAATTTCGCTGACAAACATATACGCAGTAAGGAAACTATAGTTTATGTTGAATTATGAGTAGTAACGGCTAATAATATTTTTCGAAGATTAAATTTTTAGTGCTCACTTTATTCCGAACGGCCGATACACTGTTTTAAACAAAACAGTGGAACAGATTTCCGTTTCACGTAAAACAGTATAAATGACGGATCACAGCCTTAAGTATTCGGTTTGTAGTGTCAGCGGAAGGCGCACTGCTATCTGGCCGCCTGGAGATCGCAGTTCCCTGTCGACGATTCTAGTTTGGCAAGAACCGTGAGATGATCGAGTTAGTTTCCTCGTCGCGTCGCAGAGTTCCGTAATAATTATGAGAGCAACGCCGCACCTTTCCCGCACTGCTGGAAGAACCGCGCGTCGGCCGGAAACGAGCTCGTTGACTCGGGTGACCCCGCATGTGCAGGACGATCCACGGCGAGTCACCGTCTCACATACAGGACTATTACTTACAACACTTGGCGCAAAAACAGTTACATTCATGTGGGTCCTATTCCCAGTATTCCCAGAGTGATTAGAAACATTTGAAACACGACGAATGGAATAATAACCACAGGCGCGGAAATTCTACAGGTTCAACGACCTACAGACCTGAACCTATAGTCCTGCATAAAATTAGGTTTCTGTAAATTGTTCATACTGCTCCAGTGAATCACCAGTAATACGTCCGACAAGGTAGCGTGGAAGTTCGTTGGTGTTTTCATACAGGTTTGCTATTGGTTTAAAGTTCTTGAGAACGTGTTTTATAAACAGTAACTCAATCATAAAACTTTCCAGGCGAATGCTAATATGGTTCCTTAGCAAAGGCCACGGCCGACTCTTCTCCCAGCTCCTGTCATTGTACCAAGTTGTACGTTGCCGTCTCTAATGACCTCGCTGTCGACGAAACGTAAAGTCCAGTTACTTTACTTTACCAAACATGAAAGTAACTCTTCTCAAAATTATTTGCGAAGTTTCCGGGACTCTAATAATAAACATTGCAGAAGCAAATCAATGATGTTTTATCAGAACGTATTGTTTGCGCACGAGTATCAACAATCTCACGTAAACCATACCAGTCAAGCGTCTTGTGAATTGTGCAGATTATTAATGTTACCCCGAGTGAAACATGCCCCGTCAGTGAACTAGACATTGCAGCAGAACTACCGATTTTCATTTAACCAGATACCAATATGTATATCATATATTTGCTCCAAATGATGTAAGGAAAAAATCCTTCCTGTGGCGGCAACTCCTAGTCAATCATCCTTTATAACCCGCGCATCCTCAACTTGTACGCAGCTTCTGCGAGGACGCGACGAGTAAAAAAAAATTATTTAGTTTAAGTGGCCTGTATATCTCATCTACAACGAGGTAATCAGGTACTGTTACACGCAACTTTACACAAGAACAGAAGCTCAGAGAAGAATCGGACTCAAGCCACGTTAAGATACCAAACCCTTGATTTCGGGAAACTATGGAAAACCGAAAACAGGAATGCCGTAGACAGGAATTGAACCCGTGCCTACCGAATACTAGTCTAATGGGTCACCATTGAGTTATATATATATATATATATATATATATATATATATATGCAGTACTGCACCTGTTTGAAATGTACAGTATCATGTAGAAAGACTTTCCCAATAAGGGAGCTAGTTGAAACTAAACTTTGCAAGTCGCAAGGAGAAAGCCTGTTAACTACAAATTGTACATATAATACAGTTTTATGTATGCATAATTTAAGGATCACATTCCGCATAACTATTTCATTGATTGAGCAATTTCTCGATTGTTTTCTATTACTCTGCGGGTCATTTAGGAAGAAAAGGCAGTAACTTCGTGGGTTAACACATCGTTCACTTCTGTGCGCAGGTCTGGATTGGTACACTTGAAATACAATAACTAGAGGGAACTTCTCTCTCACTGTATCAACAGTAGAGGAAATGAAATAAAGAGTGCGTTAATCTAAATCTGCTGTCAAATGTATTATTCGTGAAAAACACGCATTTGCTTATTTTGCTTGAATTCATTACCTTATCTTATCGGGTAAGCCTTTTTGCCCCAGTCTGTACATCTTTTTGTAACTCTCATATGATGTTATTTTACCGTATACTGCGTTTAATTTTTAATAGCATTATATAATTCGAATTTGGAATATTGCATTACTTTGTTACTCACCTTAAACACTTACAAAATATTTTGATACTCTCTTTTGGTCAACCATTTCAAATTACTCAAATCACACGATTAAATGCAGATATCAGGTTTATTATACCATGTTCTGTGCATTACATCAAATATTAAGTTGCCATCAAAAGACTATTTTTTTTCTTAGAATAATAATAGCTTACTAATTTCGTGCCACTTACCTCTATAACGCTTATATTATCCTTTTGTGAATGTATTTAAGAAAATGTTTCAAGGTTACTTTGCTCGTAGCTGTGAGTGAGATGTGTACCCACTGCAGAGGTTGTTTTAATTTTTTTTCAAATCTGATTTAGAGTATTTTGAAAATTTAGTTGGTGGGCACTGTAACACAGGGCAGAATAATGCTTAAGTTAGTAATTTTAGTTTATCATTTAAATTTTAACTTTTTTGTGGTTAGGGGAGACATCTTCCTTTGATCATAAAACTTGGATGATAAATCTTCAATGAAGTAATTTACAGTTTTGTCTTATTTGCAGAAACGTAAAAATTTGCAATTTAAATTTTGCTCACATATTGTTCATAAACTGTTGGGATGAATTTTTTAAGTATTACCTTTATTTTGTATACGAGAAATTTGGTGCTATTCGATTTTGGTCTACATTTATATTTGTCGTAAGATGAACAGTTTTATTAGTTATTTAAATTTTTAATTATTTTCCGGGGCACTTATTGCTAAAGAAAGAAATACATTTATTAGTTTTGTATGCATTAAATGGAAAGTTTATTTCACAAAATTTGCTGTAATTTTTATTATTAATATTTTTTTTGCAGTATGTCGAATGCCTGACTTTCGATTTATAATTTTTTTTTTCGCGACGGTTTCCAGTATAAAGTATTGCAAATTTTTATGCATGTTAGGGAATTTTATTATAACATGATATATTTTATGTTTATTAGATTTGGTCTTAACGTTGTTTTTATGTTGACATTCTCTTTTTTATTTAATTTTTGTTGTGTTTGTCTAAAACAAAATACGTGGAGTTTTGTGTATGTTATAAGAATGATGTGTTCAATTTCTGTTGTGTTTACTCCAAGGTAAATATTTTATGTTATTAATCTTCATGGTATTTCCAGAGAAAGGCGAAACAAGTAATGATATGCAATTTTTTTTAACCCTAGCGTGCGTTTTCTATTTCGAATTTCGGCGAGAAAAATTTTACTAACCGACCACTACATTTTTTATAATTTTCCTGTACTATAATCATAAGTTAAAGAAAAGGCCGAACGGTTAGTTGCTTCCAATCCCTACTTCGATTTTTCGTTGCCAACATAACATAATCGCAACACCAAATACTCGAGATGCGGCCTTGCACGGCATAGAACACCTGTCCATTTTTATACCAACTGGTTTACAGTAGGTAACCATTCTTTGCTCCAAACATAATCGCACAAAGTACTAGAAGCATGCTGTGTTGCTTCAAACGTTACAAGACACATTATTATTATTATTATTATTATTATTATTATTATTATTATTATTATTATTATTATTATTGTTGTTGTTAAAGGCGTAATGTTTGCAAGTACATAAATATTTAAACTTAAATTCTTCGTAAAAAACATAACACTTCTTTGTATTCGTGCGATGGCCAGTTAGTTTGCAGATGTAGGGCTACCATCACAATAAAAATAAACTTTATTTTTATAAGGATGGCAAGTCTGTTGAAATAAAATGCTGAAAACTATTTTGGTCATACGAGAACATAAAAATGTTTCACATTCTTTTTGGTATGCAGCCAGTTTACAGCAGTGATACTTCAACCGTCATAATATAATAGGATGCAATCCTTTAGTTAGACAACGTTTCCGTCTATAAAATCTAAATACTAATTTTTGTTTGGCAAACGCGTAGGAGAAAATTAAAGTATTCTTCCAGTAGTGACAGTGGATCATTGATTTTATAGTACGTCGTTTTACCGTGGATGCAAATTTTTTCTTATTGCGTTATGTATTCGAAAAAAAAAAAAAAAAGAACACTGAAACGTTTGTATAAATAGACCAGGAGTGCGCCCGCGGGTTTGTTCGTCTGTATTACTCAGAGTAGTTACCTCTTCGTACACCAGCTAAGTAGATAAGTCATCAAGTGTTAAGAGTGACAAATATGCTAGTTGAGTTAACTCTGTAGCAGGATAAGTAGCTATAGCTGTCCACGCGAAAAGCAGTCTTAAGTTTGCCCCTGTCACTAACAGCGACTTCGCCTGGACCTTATTTCTAGTCTCAGCAAAGTTGACATTATGGGGTAGTTACAGACTGTTAAATGTAAGAGGTTGATAGAATGAAATACTTCGTTTACGTGGTATTAAAACTAATTTCCCTCGAGATCAACCATTGCTGATGGTGCCCTCAATAACATGTTTGTTTTTCAAAACCTTCACTTGAAGTTAAGTGGCATTAAGGAGTTTTGGTGGGATGAGTTTCGCTGAAATATAAACGTATTTGGTGCCCCAACCTTGAGGATAGTGAGATAGTATATGTGGGCTTATGCTGTTGAGGAAATTCAGTGGATTGTGGACTGCATAATCCATTTTCAACACTTTTGAACTTCATCCAAATTGCACTAACTTCATATTCCTTGCAGTTTTTGTGTGTCAGACTGGCACATTTGCGTTTAAAGGAATTTGACCCCAGAACCTACCGAAAAATAGATGGAAGCTACAAACAACTGTGCCACAAAATGACGAAATTATTTATGAAAACTACTTTTAAAAATAAAATATTAATTTAGTCGGCTCATAGAGGTTGTACAACACCGCGTCTCGATAGAACTATAGAATAAAACTCCTGTATAATTTATTTCTCGCTGGTCGTACTTTCTTTTCGAATCGTCTGCCTTGAAAGTTCACAAACTAAGTTTTCTTCTTAATTAAAAGTTATCTTATAAAATAAAAAAAAAATTGAATTATTTTTTTTAGGTACTTACGTAAGCATCATTCTGACACGAATACTACGTCAATATCTCTACTGGTTATGTATCATCGGCTGATAGAAAACAAATGATATGCCTTTTCACCCCTTTATGTGTCGAATATCGAAAAATCTTAACTTAACACCCTAAACATTTGTTAAAGTATCCAAGTGAAGTGAAAATCACGACGATAGCTCACTCAGTAAAAGCAAAATCGACCATTCATTAAAAATCACATATCACCCCTGTACGGTACTGGGAGTTAGAATTTAAAAAAATTTTTAAAACCTATTTGTTGCCATTTACGTTATCATCATCCTGAAGCGAAAATAAACTGAATATTTCGATGAGTTCGATAGATATAGAAGATTTATCTAAAACACATACTATGTCTTTTCACCTCCTACGACAATAACCCGCTGGGTTCAAGAATATAGACGATTTATTGAAAACCATTTAACCACTTTTCACCCATTTTTACCTCTTTAGGTGGCGAATTTCGAAAATTCGTGTAATCTCATTTCAGATATTTGAGTAAGCATCAATTTTAAACAAAATAACTTCGTTATATAAAAATCAATGTGGTCGATATATATCGATTATGAATCGAAAACACATTTTACCCTTTCTTTACCTCTTTGGGGCCGAATTCATGAAATATATTGAAATCGTATTTATATATTTACATAAACATTTATATAAAGCAAAGAACACTTCGATATCTCGATTGGTTCGATAGATATACTGTAGAAGAATAATCGAAAACACGTTTCACGTGTTTTCACCCCCTTAAAGAATTTCGAAACTTTTTGGAGTCCTATCATAGACATTTGTATACGTAACAAATTGAAGTAAAAATCACAACGCTAGTCAATTGTGTTTCAGTGATATAGACGATTCATGAAAAACACATTTTCCCCCTTTATACTGCTTGGGGGTCGAATTTCAAAAAATCCTGTAACCACTTTTCGGGTATTTACGTAAGCAACATTTTGAAGTGAATGCCAATTCTCTATACCAAAGTATTCGATAGATATCGATTATTAATCGGAAACACATTTAAGTTCTTTTCATCTCCTTAAATATTGAATTCCGATAAATCCTGAAATTGTCTAATATGAATTTTTATGTGTGTCCTACTAAAGTAAAAATCACGATGATAGACCGTCTGGTTCGAGCTCTATCGACGTTTCTTCGGAAATATAATTTACCCCTTTTCACCCCTTTAGAGGTCGAATTTCGAAAAATACTTTCTTAGTGCTCGCCTACGACCTGAGGGGAACTCACACAAAAAATTTGACGATGCTAGGTCCAGCGGTTTGGGCTGCAGTTTGATATGTCAGTCAGTGTTCACTTTTATATGTAGAGATTTTGGGCAACATTTTAATAATGGCCAAGTCGTGTGCACGTACTTAAATGTGCAATAATTAATTCGAGATACATTTTCTATACACATTTGCAATTGATTTACGATAAACTTATGAGCACTTTGAAAAATAACATAAAAAGTTATTTTAATAATGGCCTAGTCGTGTGCACGTACTTAAATGTGCAATAATTAATTCGAGATAAATTTTCTATACACATTTGCAATTGATTTACGATAAACTTATGAGCACTTTGAAAAATAACATAAAAAGTTACTGTGAGTTTCTGCACGGTTGCCTCACTAAGCCTTGTACGATTGACAGCATTTTGCCTTAATTTAGTTCAACATACAAAATTTCCTGATTCATGTATACACTTCTGAATTATATACAAATATATCACACGCGCGCGCGTACGCGCACACACATGTTTGTGGTTTGTACTTTTTATACCAACTTATCTCGGTTTTTACTAACAGCACGGTTTAACTTGGAACAAAAGCGTCATGGCCAGTGGTGTGAATCTTTCCGATAAAGGCTGATTTGATTGCGTTAAGAGTTTATAAAATTTCGCTGAGAGGATCCGTAAACTTCATAACGCTTCGTGCTTCGCGAAAAAAAAAAATATCTTTTCGAGTAAAAGTGTAATCATACACTCAAAAGTATATGAAATTATTGTTATTTCCGCCGTGGCAAATGATACAAAGTTTTAATTATTGCATGGTTTGTTACGGTTTATGACTGTTATTTCACATTGAAGTATGTCATTTTATCTTAAATAATTTGAAAACTTCTTGTATTAATATTCGTTTTATTAACAATGTTTATGGCACAATAATATGTACACCAAATTAATTTTAAAATAATCGTAAACATAACTGATATCGACATTTTCCTACGTAGCATAGTAATTAATGAGACGAATAAATTTGAAGGTTTTCACGTAAAGTTTTGTTCCTGAAGCTATCATAACGGAAGTACACCTTTTACTGTACCAAAAATAAATACAATTTATAACACGTCTTAATATTTAAATATAAGGATTTTATTTTTGTATTCCACCTTCGCATGTACTTATTGATAATTCTATAGGTTTTGGTAACGGTTTCTAACGATCTTTGTATATTGTACCGTCAGGTATATTGATCCACATAACCACCAAGCTATGATAAGGCGGCCCTTTAGGACTGTTTTAAGGGGTCTCCTTCCTTCGCTTAAAAAATGTTGCAGCGAGTTTGCAATTATTAATTTTTTATTAAAATGCTTACTTTCTATACATTAATGTATCTTATAAAAGAACACACAATTCGAAATATGTTGCTCTGAGATTTAAAATTTCATATGCTTACTAGTAACATTATTTTAGAGCCCTTTGAAATTGCTAAAACCTATTTTTTTTGACTATTGTATCTGAGAAAATACCAAGCGGATGCAATAAAGAGAAAGATAAAACAAGATTTGAACTTTTATTCCTACAAATTAACGTACAGTTATCTCTGCTTCAAGTCCGGTAGTAATAATTATTATTATTATTATATTAAAGCACATCTTGTCAGTTGAGTGGCTTCTCGCGTGTAAATAATTCTGCATGTCGTACGTACGTCGATCAGTAGTATCTTCAATGGTCATTCGCTTTCACCTCTCTCCCTCCCTCCCTCTCTCTCTCGCAGTCTAACTAGAGAATAATTTAAAAAAAGTGCTCTCTTTACCGCGAAAAGCCTAAATTAGTTTTTTTTTTTTTTTTTTTTTTTTTTTTTTTTTTTAAGAAAAGTAGGCGAAAAAGTGACTGTACACTCTTTCACATCTAATATCGAACAACCTGGGCGGCATGTATACTAAAGAAAGGGAAGATGTAAGCCTGGGGAAGGGAAAGTAGTAAGATGATGGCCAGGAGGAGGTGTAGCCAGAAGGTGGAGCTACCAGATTGAAAGAGATCATGTAGTTGCCCTTTAGAAACTGTAAGAAGATCTAGTATGGCGGTGGCGGCTGAGGATCTCGTTAAAGGATCTCATCTGTAATCAGGATGGCCGGAAATTGGGTAGGAGGAGAGGGAGAGTAGGATATCACGACGCTGATGTACACATGATACCATCGAAAATGAAGTGTGCTGTGGAGAAATTCTCTCTAGTCGACGTTGAGCTATGCCTCGCGGGTCCAGTCAGCATTCGGCGATTGGTCTGAAGCTAGACGGCAAACCAAAACAAGCAACAGGCAGAGACAATGCACTTACCGTTTACCGAGCTAGGTGACGCAACGCTACAACGGTAGGCTTGCATTCGGGAGGACCCAGGTTCAATTCCCGGTTCCAGCCATCTTGATTTCAGTTTTCAGGGTTTACCGACATCGCTCCAGGCCACGGTCGTAGAAGAACAGGTCTGGACACTCGCCTATCTAACAATGTATTTTACTTGACCGCCTTGTTGTTTGGCTGTAGTTCGTCAAGTTACCGAGAATGTCGTACTTTTTGGTGCTGTAATCCGGGCGGTCGGACTCAAACTCCGCCCACTTTTTTCTATTGTTAAATTTATAAAGTAAATAAAGATTGCTGGAGCCTTTTCTTAAATTTCTGAGCGAAAGAAGTATTTTATAAATTGATAAAAAATACGTTTTGATAAATTGTTTATCTTAGTGGAAAGGTAATGGATGGAGCTTGAGTCCGACCGTCCTAACTAAAGCGCCAATAAAACACAATATTCTCGGTAACAGCCAAACAACAAGGGGGTCAAGTTTCCAGGCGAGTGTCAAGACCTGTTCTTCTATGGCCGTGATCCAGGCGAATGCCGGGAAGGTTCCTTATCTAAAGGCCTATTCACAATGAAGTTACATGGAGCTTCTTACGTTACCTTTACGTTACATTTGAGTTGAGTTAATAGGTCACGCTGCAGTGTTTTCTCATTGAATTATCGGCGACGCAACGGTAACTTAAAAATGTCGAAGTTGAGTCAACTTCAACATAACGTAAAGGTAAAGTTAAGAACAGCCAATCAGAAGCGGAGTTGTTCTTTTGTTGGCTATTGCCTACGATATTTTATCGCGCCAAAACTAACGTTTTACAGACGTTTCTCGTAACCTCAAACTGTGTGCTGCTCGCTCGTGCATGTACAAGAGTGTATGAAGAGAAGTAAATGTGTCATAGTTGTGTTCTGAAGTGTGGTGAAAGCAAAACGTTCGTTATTGTAATTTTAAGTAATTAATATTTTTAATACCACGTAAGATTTGTTACTCGTGTGACATGGTATTTGTGAGGGAATTGCCTAATACATATGTGGCTATGGTTGTTTGGTGAGTCGCAAATCGTCATCATATATTTATAAATTATTCAGAGCTAATGTGTTACTAAAGCATTCGTTCAAGGACCCTACAATAAATTTAACTAGATGGTTAGCAAGTTCGCTGTTCACTAAGGTAGGTGTGATATGTGTAGACAGCAAACATATTGTTAAAATATTAAACAAGTGTCTCACCAGTTACACGATAGATGTTGAACTAAAAGTTTAGCCCTCCCAATTCATAAAATAAATATAATCCCAACAGAATCACTCTTAAATAAAGCGTGTGTAATGTGACGATAAAAAAAAAACGAGTTGGTAAGAACGGCGTTATGTTACAACTAGGAGAGTAATTTATTACACATTTTCAACACATAACTGAAACCGGTACTTGCGAATCATTTTCGTTATTAATTTACGTCACCACTTGTATACGTAAATATTTTGCGACTCAAATTACATCGTTAAATGTAAATATTGCAATGATCGTCAATAGTCTTGTAGAATTTGTAATATACTCATTAGAGTCCGATAAAATTGTGTGTTTTATTACCAACATACGAAATAGCGAAACAGGACCAAATAGTTACCAAATAATATAAAATTGTGGACACGTTCAGAAGGCGGACTCACTTAAATATTAGTTAATGTAACTAGGAGATAGTTATTCCACACTTATAACTAAACAATTCACATTTTACGTGAGCAGAATAACACATAATAATGTTGGTGAATTTGTCGAAAACTTGACTAAATTGGCAGCCTTGTACCTCAATTTAATCCCTTAACTTCAATGTGAAACATCGGTCAAATCCGCGGTAATTTTTTTTCTAAAGTTAACGCAAAGGTAACGTAAGGAGGTCCACGTTAGCTTCATTGTGAATCGGCCTTAAGGCCTTGGCCGATTCTGTTCTCAGCTCCTGTCCTTGTGCAAAGTTGTGATTGTGGATTGTGATTAACTGGCTGTAATAACCTCGCTGTCGACTAGACGTAAAACCCAACAACAATACATTTTATCTTCATCAACAAAGTTTATACGATATAAGTTTACTTTAAAGTGAAGAGACTTCATGCGAAATCATGCGAAATGTTTTCCAGTCGTAACGCTTTACGCGAAACGTCCTCGGGCTAAATGCTCTTTTTTTTATCTTTAAGTGTCAATAATTTTTGCTAACTATTTTCATTAATGACCTGAAATTGACAAATAAAATGAAATATTTATTTGTATGAACAATCGACGTACCTGCAGAAGTTTTTGGTACGTAACGACAAGTTTTTTTTTCTAACGTGACGGTTGACCGTATATTGCACAATAAAGATGGTATATTCTTACTCATAAACAAGTTAAACTCACAATCACGTAAGGAAATCAAATTAAATTTAGGCCTATATGTAAGAGAAAATTCCTTACTAAAAATATTTTTTGAACTCATTTGAGCAAATTTTTTTGTTGTTGTTTGCAGACATCATACGAAATTTAAAAAAAAAGTGACGTTTAAATTTTTAGTAGTGGTGGGATTCGAACATATATCAGCTGTCCTCTGCTCTAAACGCTCAACTGTTGCGATTGGCTGGTATGTCGAAGTTTAGGCCTACATTGTTTACAAGGGACAATGGGTTCTGAGTACGACGTACGATACTTTTCCTATCCGTATACAGTGCTGTGTGGTTATTTTTCAGTTTATGAAATGGAAAATAAATTTTGCATATAATTCAAGGACTTAGATTAATCAGTTAAAATTTATTTTATTATACTGTAGTAATTAGTTTTCATCACAACGCTGAGAAAACGTGGATTATAAACAAAGTTGACGTTATAAAGCCTTGTTATTCCTTCATTGGCTAATTGGCAGAAATAATGTTATATTCCGTCAAATTTTTGCAAGCGACACAAGCAACTGTGTCAAGTGCGCCAACTTGCATGCTATTTTGCGTAAAAGTTAACACGCCGTATGCACCGTGAGACATTCTTAATGAGAATGAACGTAATTAACTTTTTTAGCGTCATGCGATGCTGTCACGCACGCAGTGCCTTTCATTTGGGACGTATTACACGAAGAGATACGTAATAGACCGTCTGGCGTATGAACGAAGTTGCAGCGCGTCACGTGAATTATTTTCTATGCAAAACTGCTAAACGTGTAATCAATGTGATAATCTACAAACAACACACACTTCACTCTATCGTGTCATGATTTTTTTTTTTTAATTCGTTGAGCCTATATAAGAAACACGATTTTGGGGACGCTCAAAATGGCTAAAAAGGAGAATTACTGAATGCTGTAGAAAAAAAATGCCAACCTGATTAATGAAACAGAGCTATAAAATATTTGGCGTCATACAGTTTACAAATGAAATTATAGTTCCACCACTCGAAGTCTTACAGATAAATAATACGTAAAGTCTGTATGCCGAATGTGCTCAGTTTAACGTGAACCATCTATATATAGCCTTATCGTGTACGAGCAGTGTCGGGTGTAGTTATTTGTACGGCGGCCGCATATGCGCCAGTCAGTCTAGGGGAGAGGCTGTTTTGGTATTCTGGTCGCAGGTCGAGCGAGGCGAGGCCCTAGCGGGAAAGCGTCAAGCAAAGACCCCCTCCCCCCTGGGGTAACGACTGCCTGGTCTTTGTGTCCAAATGTCAAGGTGGGACTACAGAAGGGAGGGTAGATTTTCTCTATCGCCGTACCTTACCTGCATAGTACCTGCCGGAGATGCGGTCTCTTGCTGGTGAATGATCTTCTTCAGTCTGGAGGCTCGCTGAAGAGCTCGGCGGGTCGCTCCGTCGTGTCTGCCATTCCTTCTTCACCCTGCGCACAAAGAAAATAATATACAGGCTGTTGGGGAAACAATCCTCACATCTAGAGGAACAAAATAAATGTAATACGGACATAGGTCCGAATACAGTTGGCAATACATCCTGTAAGGTCCATAGCGTGAGCTGGAACCATGTTGCTGTGGAATGTCATTACAATAGTCCTGTACATTACACTAACTCATCAATAGAAATGGTGACATTTCGCGAATTCAATGACCTGCATGGTAACGCATTATCAAATTCCGACCATTTGTCCGCTAGCTGCTGCTCAGTGGAACAGCAGACAATGGACGAATAGACGGTGCTAGAGTATGCACAGGATATTTGATTCTAACATGCAGGTCACTGAAATTCGCGTAATTTCACCATCTATACCCATAAACAGTAGGATATCTGTGAAAACAGCAACCCGCGCGCTATGAAATGTATTGCGAACTGTAATGCGGAAACAATGCGTTTCGGACGTATGTCCATATAACAGTTTTGGTTTCTCTAAATGTGAGGATTGTTTCTCCGAAATATTGACATGCAATTTGACACCATCCTGTGCAGTGTCTTAACTCAATGCCATTTCTAGCACTCTTCATTTTCTTTGGAAACTGTTAAATAGTATGTCTATCAGGATATACTTTGTTTCACATAACTTCTGTAAAACTAGACAGCTACTTATGGGCAATAAATAAGTGTTCTATTTTGTAATACGTGTCACAATTCAAGGCACAATTTACAAAACAAATAGAAAATCAGACATCTAAGGTTCATTTTAGAACTAAAAATGTCAACTAACATAGCATAGAACGTCTACAACTCCTTGAAACTTCGTGTCCTACGGACTGTCATGTTCTACTAGAGTTACACGAAACGGATTATACATTCGCAGTTCCTTTTTGTTTACGTACGATTCTGGTAAATAAGAATACCCTATACGTAATCAAACTTTCACAAAGTAATTTATGCTGCATCTTTTATCTGTACAATTAAGTGCTGCAGTAACAATTCTGACCTTTTCTTGTAGATGTTAAGAGAAAATTGAAACTCACCTTAATGAAACTTTATACGTAAATTTAGTGTATTTTCGGCTATTCAAAGACACGTTTATGTTCTCCACGAGAAGTTCTTTTGCCTTTTTGTGGGTGTGAAAATTCATTTCAAATACGGTGCACTAAATTTTCTGTTACAGTAAATGAGAGCTATGTATTTAAACTTGCAAGGAAGTATAGCGTTCTCCCTGTAGTTTTAGTTCCGTAAAGTTATTTAATTTTCCTTATTATGGTTACACAAAAACGTGACTAAATTACTAACTATGCAAAAATATGCAAGCAAAATAAGTTTTTCTTTGTAGCAACTGTACCTAATCTGATTGTTACTAATTAACCATAACACCACAAAATACAAAAAAAAAAATTAGTTGTAAGTAGCCAACGTCCTTAATAGCTTCAAAGTACTGGTATCGAATATTTTAAAATCTAAAGCAGAATTTTCTGTAACTATTAGTACATGTACATTTAAAAATTTTTAAACCTTACTGCTGTAATAATTGATATTTATTATAGTTTGCCTTTATTAGTATAAATTTTAAATGCAATTCTCGTAAAAACGTCATGCAATCCTAGCAATTTTGTTATCTAGTTCGTTAATGAAAATTCACAGAATTTTACTTCAAACTATATTATTACTCAACTGCCGTGGTAGCCGGCATGCTTGCTAAGAACAAATGAATTCAAGGAAGCCACACAAGGAAGTTATTAAAGTCAATTGAAATTTAGGTATGCTAGCAAACATTTCTAAAAATATAAAAAAATTAAATAAAACAAATTAAACTTTTACGTTTGCGTACTTTAGTAGCTACGGTAAATTAAGAGTTATATTTTTTATATCAGTAATGCGAATTCGCCCCATATTCTGAGTGTCCAGAAACAAATGCAAAATGAGCTCACCACGTGAATCCTGAGCTAGATTAGAGACGAAAATATTCATTGAAAATATTTCATAATGACACTTTTACACACTATGTAGCAACATAGTACTGTAGTTAATCCCCTCTTGCGCTCCACAGGTATCTGACTAATCTAACTACTAATGTTCTGACCAGCATATTATGCGTGAAGGTTAAAATCCCGAGCAGTCAAAACATGATTCTACGTTTACATGACTTAACATACATAAAATAATACCTGGACGTGGAACGCCACAGGGGACTATCTCCGTGTAGTTTTGCCGCACAGTACACATAAAATGTCATAGTACAACATTTTGCCACTATCATTTTCGTCTCCAATTTAGCCCAGGAATAACGCGATGAGCTTATTATTCGGTTGTTTTGGAAGTCTTAAATTTAAAGAACCCGTTTCCTTCTTTGGAATTGCGGCGCACGCAGGTCCTGAAGGTACTTACTCAATGATTAGAGGTACATGAAATTCGCGGATTCGTTTCAGGATGAGCTGGAATTCAAACGCATGTAAATTTTTGTCACTTTCCGATCGGATGACAGATTACCAGATACGTCGTTGAAAACTCTCAGCCAATAACAGACTTGAAATAAAACGTAAAACGATCTACACTTTACTTGCTACAGGTTTGACGGCGTATGAACGGATAAAACGAGCTGGAATATACATAGGATTATGGAGTCTAGCTGCCAGGTCATAGAATCCGCGAATTTCACGCACCTATGTCAATGATGTAAAGACGCTACTCTGCACGCATTATAAGCGGCGGGACAACTGTGACTCCTTACTGTACAAAGGTAAACACAGTCGATCTGTTGTTCTTGGAAAACGAGTGGCAAGGAAATAGAAAGTGAACGTTGTCTTGCTTGAAAAACAAGTTTTCAACTCAGCGTCTGTTTACATGTCGTATAGGCTAATTTTTATGTACAGTTTTCAACAAGTTCTTTGACCCGCCGCTGCGGTCGCCACAAACTCTGCTGGCTGAAAGTACTCTATTTGGGAGTAAGGGAAATCTTTAAATGGGGAGTCCAGCGAAACGTTTTATTGATTTCATCTTATATTTGTACGTGATATGCTATAGTTTGTTTTTTAGATATACACTGTGACTATTATTTGCGGTAATGACAATTTTATATCTTTCATATTTTTCGTATAATAGCATGTTAAAGTCAAAATTGGCATAAAATGGGGTTGTGCTAGAAAGGAAAACCAGCTGACTTATAGGAATGAAATGATTCACACTGAGGAGCAACGTAACTGGCTACACTATACATAAATAGCCGCACTGAATATTTCCCGTATTTAAAAAAAAATTATGAAATTGACAGTTATTTATTAGAAAATCACAATATTTTTTAATACAAAAAAATCCGGTTTTGTACATGTCTTGGTGTAGCCAGCGACACTGTTCTTCAGTGTAAATAATTTAATTTCTCCAAGTGAGTTGGCATTTCTTTATAGCATACTAGCAGTCCCCCGCGGCTTTGCTCGCGAGTATTATTCGTAACTGATAATATTTTGAAAAACCTCTTTGTACACAAGATTGGTACTTCAGTCATCAAGTGTTAGAATGTCCAAGCGGCTAGTTGAACTAATTCTGCAGAAAGATAAGTAGCTATAGCTGTCCATGCGAAAAGCAGTCTTAAGTTTGTCCCTGCCACTAACAGCGACTTCGCCTGGGCCTTATTTATTAAACTGCCAATTTGACGTTCTATGGTAGTTACAGACATCTAAGGTAAGAGGTTAATCTAATGAGAAACATCTGTTTACCCTGTGTACAACCATTGGTGACGGTGCCCTCAATTATATATTTGTGACGGTCCTATTTTATTGATACTTTTATATATATAAATTAATGTAGTTTGGGTAAATTATGATGATTGATTGTAATGAAGGGGCCTTTATTGTCATATGTAACATATTGCCATCCATTTTAACTTCAATATTGATTGTGAGGGGTCTGTGGGACCCTATGATAGGCCAGTATAAAACACTATAAAATATGACTAT